>NEEE01005655.1:5031-24616 GCA_002278615.1 Pogonus chalceus | reverse complement strand
TTGGTAGAAAAAAATCAATTCTGTCTCAAAGTATAAATTAGTTTTTTGATTAGATTATTTAGTAATAGTTAAAAGAAAACTTACATTTATGAAAAACGATGATTGTTGTATGATCTCGCAACAAAGTTCCCGCACTTGTTGTAAGTAAGGTTGCCGTAGCACAGGGGCTATAACTGCGGATGCCAAGAGAGCAACAGATATCTATATGTGTATTCACAAGCGCCCACATTTGCGTGGTGGAAGGGTACTCTTTGCGACTATTGGTCAACAATATCAACCCTCAGCGCCTTAATATTGTCCGCTAATTATACATTAAACAATTTGATTTATACTTATTGCCAATTAAAATAATTTATTAGTATCCATCGATATAATATTTAAATAACATTGTTATTTTTTCTACTATAAACTACTCCAGTAATTACACGTTTAACTTAAAAGAAAGTTTATTAATTTACAGTGAATTTGAAACCAAATTACATCAGACGTTTAACTACAATAAATATACACGGTATGTACTAATATATTCTTTATTTCATCAAATATACAATATATTTATTTATTAATACAAACATTTGAAACAACTTACCCAATATTTTTTAATATTTTCCATATATAAAACAATATTTCACACCTAAAAAAGAAAAATAATAAACATAATTAATTACTTACTCATATTGCATTCCAAACGTTCGTTAACGCGTCTAATTATCTACAAAAAAAAATTAAATTAATAAACAAATCGTAATCAGTTTGTAAACATACAAAGAACGCGTTATAAAAACATTTATTTATACTGATAGTAGTTATAAAACTATTGTATAATTGTAATTAAAATATTTTTCGGTTTAAATATGTTTAATTTTATGAGTGTTAAAAATGTGAAAATTATTGAAAATATTAAGTATGTAAAATTAATTATATATCGTATTTATCGTTGTTATACACATCACGTAGTTTTTATAGTTTTTCTTTTCACTACCATCACAAAAAGTCCGTGGTAGCTTGTAGCTGAAGGTATTGTCCCGACTCTAATCTTTATTTATTGTTGTGATGTATGAAGAAATAAAATCATCTAGAAGAATATTATTTGTTTTGTTCACAAAGAAAATAATGAAATTTTACAGTACTATAAAAAAAATTAAGTTTATATTTAACGGGGGAAACTATTTAATGATATAAATATATGAATTTCAAACTTTTAACTAGTTATATAAGTTACGAGTAGCATTATAAAAATAAATTGAAAATTGAGCCAAAGTTGCAAGGTATATTTATAAATTTGTAGATATAAACTATTATGCAATGCTATTAATATTTATTTTATTAATACATATTTCATAATTGATGCAATGTATTAAATATTTAAGTATTATAATTAAACAAAATTAATAAATATACTCGAAATAAACCTAGTATATACAATAAAGCATAAAATTCAGCAGAGCTTAACGACAATGTTGCCAACAAATTTTAAATTTTATTTCAACATTTCATAACAAATAATACAACTAAAAACATTATTTAATTAATCAAACTACATTTATAATGAAATCAAATGTAATACCTATTAAAATTTAATTAAAACGATATGAATTTTAATTATTTATTTTTCATTTATTACGTATTTTACTATTATTGGCATTATTGCAAATGCAGCGCAAGTGCTGATGGATATGTCAAAAATTTCAAAAGCCAAAAAATGGTTTACATGTTTGCAATATTTTTATTTTAATCGTGAAAATGTTACCTCAAGTTTCTTCTGAAGCTTTATATTCTGCAACATTTGTGGAAAACTATTTAGATTGCGTTGAAAATCTACCAGATGATCTACAACGTTTGTTATCGCGTATGAGAGAGTTAGATGTCACGTATAGAGGTAAACAAAGTTATAAATTTACGATATTTTACGTTAAAAACAATTTCTGATAAATAATTTACGTTTATATATTATCTGTTGTTCATATATTTAATTTATAATTATAATATATAAATATTTTTGATTATTTCAGCATATTTACGTGATGTGGAACAACAAACTGAATGGTTAGGTTCAACAGATATTGAAAATTCTGGGAAAAAGGCGAAAGCTATTTCAAGAATACAGCAAGCTTTAATTGCAGCACAAGAATTAGGTGATGAGAAATTAAACGTAGTCCAAAACTTATTAGATTTGATTGAAAATAAAACTCGGCAACTTGATTTAGATTACAGAAACCTGGGTAAGTCTTATTAAATCATTATTTGTGTGTTTTTAGGGCAGTAATATGGGATATTTTTTAGATTACGGAAAAGATGAACCGTCCAGTGAAACTAAAGAACAACAATTGCCTGTTAATACAGTTTCAAATCAAGGTGTAGTAGCAAATAGCGGTGAAAGACAATCAAAACGGGCCCGTCGAACGCGCCATGATACTTTCACTGGTTTAGATGCAAATTTAAACGAAGCTATATCATCTACAGAACATGTATTACGTAGTGCAGTGTCAAATGTCAGCTCTTCTAATACTCAAAAGAAAACGAATACAGGCACAAGTAAAAAGAAGAAACGAAAATCAAGAGGAACAACTCAAGTTGCCCAACGCGAAGAATCACCACCTAGGGAGGAAGAAACCCCAATCGATCCTGACGAACCAACATACTGTCTTTGTGATCAGATCTCATACGGAGAAATGATCATGTGCGATAATGATTTATGCCCAATCGAATGGTTTCATTTTTCGTGTGTGTCATTATCAATAAAACCAAAAGGAAAGTGGTTTTGCCCGAAATGTAGGGGTGATAGACCGAATATTATGAAACCAAAAGCTCAATTTCTGCGTGAACTTGAAAAGTATAACAAGGAAAAAGAAGAAAAAACATAATCAAGAATATTCTTATGTTTTATAAAATTTTTATCGAGATATCAATTTATTTTAGTGGCAATTTATTTTATAAATTTGACCTTTTAATTTTTAGGTGTTAAACAGAAGATTGAAATATTACGATTTTTAATTGTGAAATGTTTATCAATTTCTTTTTGTTTATAATTATTTTACTAAAATTTAAAATGTTGAATGATACTTTGTATTATGTTTAAGACATTCAAAATTTTTAAATTAATTTTATTTGTATTTGTAAACATTAATTATATAAATTCAGGTATTTCAAAAACACATAAGTTTAATTTATGTATGTTTTATTCTTGACTATAACATCCACGTAAAATATTTCAAATTGGCAGTGATTGCAATTTACCACTTTTGTAAATAACACTTAAAATATACATATAAATTATAGCTACTTTTAGAATGCATTTGATATGCTGCACAATATATAGATTAAAATTTGTATGCATGTTAAAACAATAAATAAATATTCTTTATTAGCTAATAAAATTCTACTGACTGGAGATCTACAATTCATCTTACAAACTGAATAATGGCATGCTTTCATTATCCTAAAATAACAACTTTTAAATATATTTAAGAGAGCAAACGTCAAATATACGTATTATATAATTTTTACGTAATAACAGTTAATATTTTTACGAATCTATCATTTTTAAATATATCCTATTCTAGAAAAAAGAACTTCCATAGTAGTTATACCGATATTGTCATGATTCTAACAAGTTAGAACCTATTTATAACAAAAGTTTCAGTCTCACGTCAGCGCATAAAATAAATGAAATTTTAAAATAGAAAGCTCTTTTTCCTAAAATAAAATATACGTTTTAATTTTACATTTATTTCAACAAGCTACAAAGATAACCAATTTAATCTTTCATAATTTAAAGCACCTTTCTACGCGATTAAAATTTCAAGTTATAACTTGTTAAGTACTGGTTACTTTGATATGTCTACTACTGTAAGTTTTGATATATTAAATCGTTGTGTTCTCTAATAAAATTAAGTATATGACGTATTTTTGAATGATTTACGATACATTAAGTATGTAAATATTGGTAAGTACGCTTAACTAAGTCTAATTTTTGACTGGTGGTATATGTCCATCTAAAATTCTCTAATATTATATATCACTATAGGTATATATAAGTACATTGTAACACATTTAATTTACATAAATGACTTTGTTTGATAAAATTTTTGGGTTTTATACCCATACGCCATGCGGGTTTTTATTTGTAGGCACTGCATTCTCTAACTGTCGCGGTGAACCTATCATTTTACGTGTACTACCCGCTTTATTAGGCCCTTCTAATAAATGTTTTACTTCATCTGCTGGAGCTATACTTAAACTTTGTAAATTTGCTTCTTTCATTTCAGTTACTAAATGCTCCACTTGTTTCTTTTTCTCTATTATGGCTAATTCTAATGATGCTACCTATATAATATACATGTTTTTAAACATAGCAAACGATTTTTCTAACATATTTCATACTTCTCTTTTAAGCGTTTCAGCTGTTAAATGATGTAATTCAGTACTTTGCTTAGCAATATCAAGTTCCAATTGTAATCTTTCTACTTCTGTAAGTAAATTACGTTCTAATTGTCTTTGAGATTCGTTTCGTCGTAATTGAGCTCTTTGCTCCATTTGTAATTCTTCCATTACTAAACTGTAATGAGAATTTAAGACTGTTTAATACCATATACTGTTATTTTAATTATTTTAACTGTCATCATGGTATGTATTTAGTTTTTGGCGATGGAAGTATTAATTTTAATTTACCTACATTGTTGAATTATTCGAGATTATTACGATATATTTAATTAATATCAAGTTAGGTCAACAACAGAAAACAAAAGTTAGAATAGCAAGAAACATGTTACTCTAAATTATATGCGTTATGCGAGAAAAATATTCGTACAACACGAAACATTTAACAGCGTTTTACGGGGCTATACACTACTAGTTTATTTATAAAGTCAAGTCAAAAAAAGAGTGTTCATTTGTAAATAAAGATGTATGATTTACGTTTTAACTTGTTCTAAACATGTTATAACAATAATTAACAAATATATAACAGAATAAAACGACAGATATTTTAATTTTATTTATTATTTTATATATTTATTATCCTAGAAAGAGATTATTAGAATGTACTAACCGTATTTTATTTTTGCATTGCAAAAGCTCAGTTTCACAATTAGCTAATTTCGATCGTAAGAGAGTTATCTCCGATTTAAGAGTTTTCTCTTGTTGTTTAACAATTTCATGTTCTTCTTCTACATAACCAAGAGCTTGTATCTATAATATTTTATTATTATTACAGTTTGTTAAATATTAACGAAAAAATTATCTTTACATTATTAAATACCTGTTCTTGATTAATTTTACTTATATTTCCTACATTTTTTAATTCTTGAGCAATAAATTCCATTTGATATTGTTGTTCTCTGCCTTTACCCTCCCAGAAAACTATTTCTGCATCGTACTATAAATGTTTTTTATTTAATATTAAATATTTTAAATTTGAATTTGATATTAATGTACCTTAGTTAAATCGGCTTGTTGCGAAGATAATTTTTCTCTTTGATAATTAACAAGATTAATTAATTCTCTATACTGAGCATTATATAAAACAGTTTCCTGATTTTTATTAAGAGGTTTATTAAACTCTTGTAGCAAGCTTTTTTTATATTTTGCCTCTAGAGCAGCGTTAGGTGGTGGTGGATCGCGGTAAGGAGGAGGCGCGGGAGGATCTTTATAAGGGGGTGCGTCTCTTTTATAATGTTGACTAGGAGGATCAGAAATATCAGAACCACACTGACTACTCTTTTTAGGAGAAAAATTCTCTTTTACTTCTAAAGATGAGTTTCGTAAGTGAGGCGAATTTTTGCTAACTGTATCACAATTTTTTTGTTGATGACTTGGGCTATAAATATTATTTATTATAATATTAAGCACCGGTTTTTAATGAATTTAAAATTACCTTAATGAGGCGCTTTTTAGAGATTCTCTATGTGTATCTACTGATATACTAGAGGTTGATGGCGAACTTGGGGTTGAGGGTATTTTATTTTTAATAGGAGCTGATTGCAATTGCTTATTACTTTCACTCCATTGTAATATAAATTGTACATCGTTTGAATATTCACCCCATTTCATTAATATCTACAATTATATATTGTATTATTTTTTATTGTTGTTAAAAACAATGAAATAACATACTTTTAAAGGATTTTCATTTGGTGCTAGTAATCTTTCGTTACTTCTCCACCGTTCAATTAAAGTAAATCTACCAGATTTACCAGTAGCATGAGCTAATGCAAATACAACGTCCTAAAATATATTTATTTAAACATTTTTTATCAATTTAAGTTCATATCGCAGGTATTATACCTGACAGGTAGTATTTTCTGTTACACCACAAACAATTCTTTGTATTCCTTCTACCCAGACTTTTAATTCCATGATATGTCAGCACTGTGAGATAACCCCCAGGCTGTAAAAGCATAAGTGTCCCATTTCAATGAAATATATCATATATATTTAATAAACAGTTTCACGATAACTAAATGTTTACTAAATAATTTGTATGCATCAATAACACTCACTATACTGACAGTTTTTTTATAATTACCTTTCTAACACAAATAAGAGGGTCATCATAAAGATGAATTAATCAACTTAAGTTAAAATATAATTATTAAATAATTATTTAATGTTTTTTATAAGCAGTGTTTTTGTTATTTTAATAAAACTTTGTAACCTATTATTTTCTGAGTTCTAATCAAAGTTTAGTTGTCAAATAATAACGACACTCCCCCCTTTAACATAACTGCCAACAAGTACGTAAAGATATCGACGTCATTAATGCATTCTATAATCTGGCAAACAATAATTAAATTCAAAAAACTATAAATGTCCAATATAATTATTATAAACAACCCTTTCTTCCATATTTTTGAAAATTCCTTTAGTATTACTTTAAAATGTAATACCTAAATAAAAATATTTGTAAGATCGTAATAATATAATAAAATATATTTATATTATAATATAAACATTTATTTAATAGATTTAAACAAAAGTTTAAGATAATTTAAAATATAAAACATTTTTTATTGATTAGAATGACAATATTTTGTTGTTATAGAATTCCTGTTTATTCTTGTTCATTTATTACAACGTAAAGTTAATATTTTCTTTGTACCTAGTTAGTTCGCGTATTTGAATTCTAATTGTTTTAATTATTTGTTATACATGTTTTTAATTCAACTGATTATTTAATATTTTAAAATTACATCAAAAGTAAATAAAATAAACATTTTTTTCTTAAAAAAAGCGCTAAATTTAATAATTTTATAGGTTAACCATGGAAGATATTAATTCTTGCCTCAGTCATATCGATAATATTTTAAATATCGATAATTCAAAACCAGCACCATCAACATCAACAAAACAAACAGGAGCTAAGAAAAAAACTATTGGTAAAGAAAATCGTTACGCAATCGATCGTTTCAAAAATATGTCAGAAGAAGAATTTGATGCAATTTGTTATCGGGCATTGATTTTATATAAAACCGGTGTTTATTTTCCTCCGGAGAAAGATTACACTTGTAAAAATAAAAAAAAGAGGAAACCAACAGGTCCTAAAGTTTATGATCCTGATCTTAGAAAGAAAAAAACTACATTTGGATCAGGACGAGTTGGAGTCAGCTGTGAATCATATGGAGTTAAAAAATGTAGTTGCTGTAGACCAGACTACGCTTTACCTTATTTACAACCCGAGTTACAATTACAAAAATTATATAAACAATTAGAAACCCAAATAATTCAGTCCGACAGTGAAGCAACTGAGGATGATGACTTATTAATCGTTGATATTGCCAAAAAAATGCCGGATTCTATTATAGATATTTCAGATGATTCAATTCATGATACACCTACAAATAAAAATGTTTCAACAATAAATATATCAGATGTTGTTGTAGATTATGTAGATTTAGAAAGCGATAATTTACAAAAATATGAAGATATAAATATTAAAACTGAAAAAAATATAGATTCAAATTCAAATATATTAAATAGTGCAATTAAAACTGAAATTATTGAACCAAAAGCTCCAAATACAAATAATAATAATATATTAGAATATATAGATTTAGTCACAGATGAATTTGATGAAAATAGCCAAATTATGAAAGATTACGAAGATAATTTTATGGCTTTAATTACAAAAGAAATGGAATCCACAGCTGTACAAGACACTACATTTTCTATACCAAATAATCAAGAAGTTCAATCTACTTCTACACCAAATACTGAAGTAAATAAACGAACTTCTGCAACAAAAGATGCAAATAATTCAAATAAAAAAATAGAAAACGCTGAACATCTTGATTCATTAGTAGTTTCTAAAAATAATAGTCCGAAAGAAACACGAAATGGTTTTGAATGTCCCATTTGTTTAGAAACGCTCAAAGGAAAAGAAATTATGTCAACTATTTGCGGACATATATTTTGCGCTGGTTGTATTCAAGAAAGTATTAAAAAAACCAAAAAATGTCCCAAATGTAGAAGGGCTTTAACTTTAAAAAGAATTCACCCGATTTATTTGGGTTAATTATACCAAAAATATTTTATTTAAACCATTTTCTCAGCATTTTATGTTACCTATATATTATTCAATGCCCATATGTTATATGTATAAATAAAACTATAATTTGTATTAATAAAGTTTTTTATTTTTATAAATTTATAATTTTAATTCGATATAATCTTTTACAGCTAAACGTATATCTGCAGATATTATTGTATTTCTTACCGAAAACTTTGCATATAAATTAGCATTTCCAAATAAATTCACCATATAATTTTCAGTAGCTATTTGAAGTATTTTCATAGCATCAGAATTAAGAGATTTTTTGTTATTTATTTTTGCTTGTTTTACAAGACGATTAAAACATTTTTTCGATATAATAGTATCTTCATATTTCTTCAGCTTTCTTTTGATTTGAGTGTTTGATACACGAAATTTTGGGTACTCAGCTTTTAATAAATTTTTACAATTAGACAAATATATTTCTGAATTATTAATATTAATACATTTTTGTTTATATAAGTCGTCATTATTAACACTTTTGTATTTCGGTAATTTTACTTTTCTAGTTAAATTAATAATGGATTTATGCGATATTTTTTTCGCTTGCATTATAATTTATTTAATTTTATACCAATCAATCAAACAAATAATAAATATATAATAAATTTTTCATTTATTTTTTCAAAGTACTTGATTTTTAATTTAAGCGAATTTTGTCCTTGAATTTAAGCGGTAAAAATTGCACTTTCCCTCGTATTTTAATGTTTGCAAAGTGCTATCACAGGTTAAGTATAATTAACGAATAATTCTAAGAGAATATCAATATATAAAATGGCAAGGTAATTATTTATATTAAATTCAATCGATTGTAAATTTAATTTATATATTAGTTCGACAGAGCAAAGCGTAATTACATTAACAAATGGAAAAGAAAATGATAAGTTAAAGGAATCAAAAGAACATGAAGAATATCAGTATTTAAATTTGATTAAACATATTATTGATAAAGGTGTATTACGTGAAGACCGAACTGGTACAGGTACTTATGGAGTTTTTGGGGCACAAATGCGATTTTCGCTTCGCGATGGTATTTTTCCGTTATTAACTACAAAAAGAGTATTTTGGAGAGCAGTTGTTGAGGAATTATTATGGTTTATTCGCGGAAGTACTAATGCAAATGAATTAAAAGATAGAAATATTCATATTTGGGATGGGAACAGCTCTAGAGAATTTTTAGATTCTTTAGGTTTTACAGATCGCGAAGAAGGTACTATACATTGTTAATTATAAAGTTATATATTTAAATATATTTTTTATAAACTTTAGGTGATTTGGGCCCGGTTTATGGATTCCAATGGCGTCATTTCGGAGCTGAATATAAAAACATGCACGAAGATTATACAAATAAAGGGATTGATCAGTTAAAACAAATAATTGAAACTATTAAAACTAAGCCCTATGATCGTCGTATGATTATGTGCGCTTGGAATCCAATTGATATACCAAAAATGGCTTTACCACCGTGCCACTGTTTGGTACAATTTTTTGTCGCAAACAACGAACTTTCTTGTCAACTTTATCAAAGATCTGCTGATATGGGATTAGGTGTACCATTTAACATCGCAAGTTATTCTCTTCTCACGTACATGATTGCACATGTTACTGGCATTAAAGTAAATATACTTATTTATTTAGCTTTATCAAATATTATTTTAAATTGAATTTTAGCCTGGAGATTTTGTACATACACTTGGGGATGCTCATGTTTATAAAAACCATGTTGAACCATTGAAACAACAAATTATTCGCGAACCAAAACCTTTCCCGAAAATTGTTATTAAAAGAAATGTTACAAATATCGAAGATTTTACTTCAGATGATTTTCTTTTAGAAAATTATAATCCACACCCTAAAATAGCCATGGAAATGGCTGTTTAATTTTTATATATATCTTAAGCATTTTATTATAATATTTGTATTAACCAAGTATTTAAGTTTATTTTATATTATCTATTTCTTAAATAAAACATGTAAATGTTATAATCTTATCTAATTATTGAAATATAAATGTTTATACAAAAATATTTGTTTGTATGAATTTCTGAAAATATATTGAGCTTGTTTAAGTAACAGTTAGAAGAGGTTTTATTTGTTATTGATAATTAAACTTTCCTTAATCACAATTAACGATATTTTTATATCTACCGCGCATTCGTTAAGTATCTACGTATTTTCTTCCGATAGTTGGTAACAAGTTTATTAAAGAAAAGTTCATTTATTAGTCATCTGTGCAAAAAAATAATACAAAGTAATTCATATAACAGTTATTTGTGATAAGTGTAATCAATAAGTTTATTTTAACGAATATGTGATAGAAAATGTCTCAAACAAATCGAGAAGTTGTACATGAAGGATGGCTAATAAAATCTCCACCCACAAATCGAATTTGGAGAGCAGTATGTTTTTGTTTTGACATTTTTGACAGCATTTTTGTGGCTTTAATTGTTTATTGTTTTACAAAAATCGTCAATTTATTTCTATTTTTGTAGCGATGGCGAAGACGATGGTTTACTTTACGCCATACAGGCGAATTACCTGGTCAATTTTTCCTAGAATATTACACAGATCGTAATTGTCGTAAATTAAAAGGAACAATTGATCTAGATCAATGTATACAAGTATGATTCATTATATTTTTTATTTATATAAATAGATTTATTGGAAATTTAATTTCGTCTATTTTTAACTTAGGTTGATGCTGGTTTAGTTTTTGAACAACGAAAATTTAAATATCCTTATATGTTTGATGTAAAGACTCCTTCCCGTGTTTATTATCTTGCTGCTGAATCTGAACAAGATATGAATAACTGGGTGGACTGTATATGCCAAGTTTGTGGATTAAAAGCGTTTATTGATGACCAAGAAAGTATGTAATAATTAATCATGTACAAGACCTTGATAAATAATGCATTTAATATGTTTAACATTTTATGACATGACAACAAAACGTACATTGTTTATCAAGAATTATTTCTATTATCAAATAACAAATGATTCATTATTTTTATTTTCAGTGCAAATTCCCGTTAGCAACACACGTGAGCTTGTAAACATTGAACCAGAAAATCGAATTGAAACATCAGTACCTGAAACCCCACCAATATCACCGATATCAGGTCCTTACATACCTTTATTAGAATGTATTACAGGCCGTCCATTAAATTCAAATTTACAAACACAAGATTTTTATTGTTTATTAAATATGAATGCTACAAATACAGCGTTGAATAACTCGGATATTTCGAGTATTCAAGATTCGGATACAGCTCCTGCTATTCCACCAACACCTCAAAAACGTAGACACCAACAGCAGAGTTCTATCAGTTCGTCTGATATGCAAAATGAACCAGATCCAAGATTTTATGATTTACCCAGACAGTTGTTACCACCAATTGATAAAAATAATTCTAAATGGAGTGAATCGACTTTTAATTCTAGTTTAGATCGACCGGGAACTCCGCCGTTACAAAGCCCGACTGATTCTGAGAGTGTGTTTACAACTGATGATGAATGTACACACTCTATGTTACCACCAGAAAATGGTATATATACTTCTCCGATATAAATAAAACATGTTTTAACAAGTTAAGTTTTGTATTTTCAGGTTTAAAAGACCCTCGTCCATCTGATAGTTCCTTAGAAATGGAACCATCATCATGGAGTGTGGTCCAACGATTCGGTAAACTAACTGTAGTTGATTCACCAAGTATTAAATCTTCCGATAACACATTACCCGCTTCGCTAACCATAGATGGAGCTCCACCACGACCTCCAAAACCTTTACACTTAGGTAAAGGTCCGAGTTATTTAAACTTAGGAACATCACCGAAAACAAACCGTATTAAAAACAACGCAAAAGAACAAGTTGACTTACTTGGACAAAATACAAGTATGACTGATAAATCGACACCAAATTCAGATATTGCAGAGAAAGAGACAACTCCAGGACAAGTTATAACTGATGACATGTACGACTTCCCTCGTTCTCACAACGTAGGGGAACAAGAAACATCGAAACAAATTTTATCAAACCGCCATTGTTATAATAACGCAGCACCTTCTAACGTTGAAGGGCAAGTTTTTTGTTATGATTTAACCGCGACTGAAACTTTAACAGCTGTTGATCAACAACCAACACATTTTGAAAATATACAAGATGATGAACCTGCGTCCCCTTGCTCTCAAAGTTCTTGTTCAACTACACCAATGTATTCTAATTTACCAAGTCCATTACTTCCTGATTCTCAGGTAGTTTAAATAAAAATATAAATAAATGAAATGTAAATATATGATTTGATGTTTAATGCTTAGTTTGGAGCCAGTGGACCACCGATAGTAAATCGTTGTTTGAAACCCGGTCGAAAATTATCAGATTCCGCGTCGATTTGTTCATTACCTGAACCATCTTCACCTAGATCAGCTCCGAACGTCGATCGAAAATTAAAACCTAGTACTACTGTCCAGGTATTTATGAATTATTATGTAATATGAATCGATTTTAATTTTATTTATGTATTATAGGGTCGTAAAACTAATGAGTTAGAAGTTGAACATATTGGTAGTATAAGATTAGTAAGAGCTGCCCCTAGTCCAACCCCATCCAATTTCATACTTAGAGATGATATTTGCGATGATGAACTGGTAAAATATAATTTAAAAAATATGTAATAAATATATTAACTAATTTAATTTGTTTTAATAGAACTTATATGATTACAAGAATCATTTTCCACCGAGAGCAAGCAAAGATTTCGACAAACTACAGTATTTAGACTTAGATTTAGAATCGGATTATAATAGTAGCGGAACACATATATCTCAACCACCTAAATCACCTGGAACTCAAACTGTTTATAAAACAGTTGATTTTGTTAAAACTGAAGCCTTTAAACATACAAGACAATGCGTAGAAGCTGCGCGACAAAAATGTAGTGTAGAGCCATAATTTTTCTAACATATCTATAATGTGCAATTTATATTCTAAATAAGAAAAGCAATATTTTTCAAAATCGGCAGCATTTAAATAATATTTTTGTGATTTATACAAAGTTTTCTGCAATTTTTTAAATATTTCCAATAATATGCATTTAGAAGAATCTATATTTACGACAAATTTTACATAGTTACAAACATACATGAAGTGCACTTGTTGATAAATGCTAATTTTTATAAAATAAATATTTTAGATAATATAAGATACGCCTGTTAAATAAAATATATATAAAACATATTTTTAATAGATGCACAAATTGTCTTACTGTTGTAGTGCCTTTTAAGTTTTGTAAATAACCCAAAAGTTTATATAGTTGTTATTAAGATATCTAAAATTTTTATCGCTATAAAAATATTAATTGTAATTTTATGTTATGCTAGAGCGAAATAGAAAATTTAGTATAATTGAAATGTAATAATTGGTTGCCATGTTGTATATATTTTTATAAGTTTTTTAGTATTTTTACAAAGGTATGAGTATGTATTATATTTTATACTTATTTTATTGTTGTAAGTAATAAATGAATATAAAAACAAATATATAATTTGCAATCATTTTTCGTTGTTTTATTTATTTAAAAAAAATCTTTCTTTTATTTTTATATACCTATAAATATTTACAGTTGTGTACATAATTTTATATATTCTTTGATTATATACAAATGCGCATGTAAGATTTATTTTTGTATCTGTGTTTTGTATGGCGCTGAATGTTTTCTGTAAATTCGCGCGTAAAATCGTTATCAACAATTTAACTTCTTGCAAGTATTATAACAGATCTGCTATTTTATTTCAATTTTGTAACGATAAATTAATATTTAATATGCCGCCGAAAAGAAAACAACAAGTAGAAACTGCAGTACGTAATTATAACCTTTAAATTTATTTGAATAAACATAAATTTAATTTTAATTTAGAAAGAAGATGATACTAAAACTACACCAACGGTTAACGTTAAAGAAACAACGAAAACAAAGAAAGAAAAAGCAGTTATCGAAGAAGATTCTTCAAGACCTAAACGTACAAGAACCGTTCAAAATTATTACGAAAATACCGAAGTAGCTAAACCTAAAAAAGCAGCAGCTACAAAAGCAGAAAAAAAAGAAAAACCAACAAAATCTGAAACAAAAGAAACAGATGATGAACCTGAAGTTAAAACAACAAAAGGAAGAAAAAAGGTAGCTGAAAAAGGTGATGATAAAGAAGTTGAAGAAAAACCCACAAAAGGTCGTAAAAAAGCGGTAGAAAAAATAGATGTAGAAATAGAAAAACCACAGAAGAAAACATCGAAAAAAGCTGATGAGGAAGTGGAAGAGAAGCCGACGAAAGGACGTAAAAAAACTGAAAAACCAGTTGCTGCTGCTGCACCGAAAAATAAAACATCAACAGCTTACGAAAGTGTTGATTTCGACGATTGTTCACGAAAAAATGAGAAAGGTGAAACATGGAATTTTAAAATATCCAACTGGAACGTCGATGGAATACGAGCATGGCTTAAAAAAGGTGGTTTAGAGTATATAAATTATGAAAAACCAGATATTTTTTGTCTTCAAGAAACTAAATGCTCAAAAGATAAACTTCCAAGTGAAGTTACTGAAGTTGATAATTATAAAGTTTTTTGGGCATCTAGTGATAAAGATGGCTACGCTGGTGTAGCACTTTATACAAAACAAGAACCGATTTCTGTTCAGTATGGACTTGGAGATGAGGAATTTGATAATGAAGGTCGAATGATTACAGCGGAATATGAAAATTTTTATGTTATTAGCGTTTATGTTCCGAATTCTGGTAGAGGTTTAGTAACTCTACCGAAAAGATTAAAATGGAATGCTGAATTTCGTAGCTTTGTTGCGAAATTAGATAAAAAGAAACCAGTCATTATTGCCGGGGATATGAATGTTTCGCATTTAGAAATAGGTACAATTATAAAATTAATTTCCATACAAAATAAAATATATATTTAAATTTGTTTTAAGATTTGGCTAATCCAAAAACTAATACGAAAAATGCCGGTTTTACTAAAGAAGAACGAGATGGAATGACTGAGTTTTTAAGTGATGGATATGTAGATACCTTCCGTAAAATGTATCCAGATAAAACTCAAGCTTATACTTTCTGGAGTTATATGTCTAACGCTCGGGCCAAAAATATTGGATGGTAAATTACATACAGTATTAAGAATCCTACATTATTTCTAAAATTGATTTTATATTTCTAGGAGATTAGATTATTTCATTGTTTCCGAAAGGATGATGGAAACAGTATGCGATAATATAATTCGTAGTGAAGTATTTGGAAGTGACCATTGTCCTATTACATTATTTTTAACTGCTTAAGTTTTTTTCATATTGTATTGTTTACATTTTCTGTTACTTAACTATGTATTATTTAATAAATAAATGATTGTTCAGTATTTTTTATATGCGTTGTATTTATTATTTGTATAAATATTTAATAAATATATGCACTTACCTTTAAATGAATATATCTAGGAGTAGGTATAGGGCACGCGATGTATTTTTTCTTTTGTTTCACACACATACATTTTCACACTATGAGAATCGAAGAAATACTGACCGTGCCTGTATATACCGACCGTATAGAGCCAGCCGATGATATATTTACGTAAATTTATTAATTTAAGTTTGGTTTAAACTTGTTTAACATTGAAAAAAATAATTTTTTACGGACGTAAAACATCGAAAATAAAAATGTCTGACACACTGGCGCGCTTTTGTTTTTTCCATAGCTTACTATATTTTCAATTTCCTAAGCCTACTATGTTTTATTTTTCATGGCTTGCTTATTGCTTATGATTTTTTTGGGATAATTTGAATTTATGATATAATTTTATTAATAATAAATATTAGGTACATTGATCTGATGATTTGCAAATTTTATACAAATTATAATTAGACTGTAAAGTTATTTAGTGAAAGTCTTAAGTGTCGTCATAATAAAATGTAATTTATATTATGTCAAAATGCATCATTTGATGACATGGTTATTCAAGCGTTTTGTTTTTATAAAAATTTGATTCGTTTCCATTTATTTAGAAAGTAGACTAAGGATATGAATATATTATTTTTTTTAAATACTTAATACAAAGATAAATGCATTTATTAGAATGTAATTACAAATGTATTAATTTTAAATAAAGAAACCCTTTTTTTCTGTAAAGTTTATGTAATTTTAACAATAAAATAAAATAAATAATGAAACAATATAATATAATTAGATTTAGAATGCACTTATTTTACTATCAAATTGAAGTTATTAGTTGCGCTAATTTAAATTTGATTGAAATATACCAGAAAAATAAAATGTGGTTGTTTTTTCTGAAAGAATTTATTTCCTTTTTTGCAATTATTAGACAATAGGGAAAATAATAGTTCGATAAGAAGTAATAGTTTATTACATGGTTCATTCGCGCGTTAAAAATTGGTGTGAATATCAATGAAGTGTGTAAAATAAATTGAATAAGCGAATTATTTTGAAGTAAAAGTTTTATTGTAATAATATTTATTTATTTTTCTTCTAATTGAGTATAAATATCGTAAGACAACTGTAATTCAATCACATTTTGTGTGAGAACCTTCTCAAGAAGGTTTATTTAGTTAATAGTGATGTTGATTAAAAAATGCAGCAGATTATTGCTGCTGATACTTGTAAGTTTTATAAAACAAAGTGAAAATGTCGCAATTGGAACAGTTAAACCGGTCTCGTATTCGTATGGAACATTTGACCATCAAGCGTCAGATAGTAAATTAGTTTATGTGAAGAGTCCGAATTCACCACTTTTATATATTAACAACGTTCCATTGCCGCAACCTTTCAATGTGCAAGCTAGTGAAAAAATTGAAGTTTTAACTAAAAAAGAACCGATAGTGTCGGAGAAGAGTCTTCAGCCACCTTTAGCATTCGCGTATATCAGAAAAGATGATTTACATGAAGAAGCTACTAATGATGAATATGATAGCGATCATGAAAGATACGAAGTTTATGAACCTGATGTAGAACATGGACATGTTAAAGGCGGCGGTGGTGGACATGGAAAACATGGTGGAGGCGGCGGCGGCGGCGGTAAACATGGTGGACATGGTGGAGGCGGCGGTGGTGGTCACGGAGGACATGGTGGAGGTGGCGGCGGTGGTCACGGAGGACATGGTGGCGGCGGTGGACATGGAGGCGGAGGCGGTGGTCATGGAGGACATGGTGGAGGCGGAGGCGGTGGTCATGGAGGACATGGTGGAGGTGGCGGCGGTGGTCATGGAGGACATGGCGGAGGCGGTGGACATGGAGGCGGAGGCGGTGGTCACGGAGGACATGGTGGAGGCGGAGGCGGTGGTCATGGAGGACATGGTGGAGGTGGCGGCGGTGGTCATGGAGGACATGGCGGAGGCGGTGGACATGGAGGCGGAGGCGGTGGTCACGGAGGACATGGTGGAGGCGGAGGCGGTGGCCATGGAGGCGGTGGCGGTGGCGGTCACGGAGGAAACAGTAAACATGAAAAAGGTGGTGGAAAAAAACACGAATCCGAACATCATTCCCATCACGGTGAAAAAGGAGATAAAGGTTACAAGGGTCACCATGACCATGAAAAAGCAGAACATGGACATCATGATAAAGAAGGACATTCCGGCGAATATAGTGACCACGGTGGTCATAAGAAGAAACATCACCACGAAGATGGTTACTCCGCAGGAAAAAAATACGGTGAAGAAGGCAAAAAAGGAGCTAAGGTAAAACTTCTTAATCAAACAAATCATAAAACATTAAAATAATATATTTTTATTTATAGTACGAAGAAAGCGGAGAACACAGCCAAGGCCACAGCACCAAAGGAGCCCACAACATCCACAAAAAGGAAGAATACGAAAAGAAACAAGAATTCTTCGACGAATACCATGAAGGAGGCGACCACGAGAAACATGGTGGTTTCCATCATGAGCATGGTCATCATAAGGTAACAACACACCGAAACATCCCCACATCAAACATAAAACCTTAAAATTAATTTTTCAGGGTGGTTCTAAAAAGGGCGGCCATCTAAAAGCAATTGACCACGAATCTCACCACGGAAAGAAAGGTCATCACGAAAAAGGAAGCAAACACAGTGAAGAAAAGGGACATAAAGACGCCGGAGGGCATAAAGACCATTATGATCATCATGAAAAGTATGGAAAGAAAGGCGGAAAAGATACCGGAAAGAAATGGAAATTCCAGAAGAAAGATTAAAATATTTAATGTTATATTAATTATATTGTTATTTCATATTTGTTGTTATAAAAATGACTGGCTTTGTTTTATTATTTATAGCAAAATAAACGAATTTACATTTTGAATTATCTATTTTTTATTTCTATTCTTTCAATATAAGGTATAAAAACAATAAAGAAATATTTGCACATAATATATTTTCTAAATTCAAATTGTTATAATACTTTCAATCATTGTAATAATAAACATTTTAAGAAACAAGGCTCATAATATCACCTTGAAGATTATTCTGCAATTAAAAATTATAATTAAATATTTATAATAATTAAATTTGAATAAAACAAACCTCTTTAAATTTTTCTGTAAAGCATTCCATTATATTTTTCGAAGTTTCACATTCGTCATCTACTACAACAACTGAAAAAATATTAAAAATTAAAATTTTAATAATTAAAAATATAAATTATAATTAACCTTTATCAATACAAGTTTTTACAACTTCAGTAATTCCGTCGTATAATTTAGAATCTTTAATTTGTATTGGTTTTATTATTTCTTCAATTTTTTCGATATTTAATGTATTATCGTCATTCATCTACGAAATAAAAAATGCATATATTTAAACGATTCTTCAGGCTAAGTAACATGTTATTACTAGTAATTAATTTTAAGTTTTCGGTATTCTTCCAAAATTAAAGGATCAAGATTTAAACGTTCGAAAATCGTCTTTACAAAGAATTATAAGGAAGGATTTGCATCTTAAACCTTACAAAATTCAGCTTAGCAACGCCATAACTAGCTATTTGTGGGTTCTGGGCAAGA
>NEEE01005650.1:0-12189 GCA_002278615.1 Pogonus chalceus | reverse complement strand
ATTAATGAATTTGATTTAAATATTTGTTAGTGTGCTATTTATTTAGATAAAAATGTAGTTTGTGAATGATCAAATTTCATAAGATTCTGATTAGAAATATACATGCCACAGTAGAGCAAAAAAATATTGAAAAACAAAATTAAATAACATGTATAATCCTTATACGTTACAATATTTATGTAACAAAAATATTTTATCATTATCATTGAAATAAACATTATTCTTTGTATAAAGTTATATGTATGTGTTAAATTAGTTCTTTAGAAAGACAGGAAACTATAATTTATATACAAAATAACAAGAATTGCAAAAAGTGATGTATATTTAAAATAACCAAGACACTGTTCGATGACTGCTTCAAATTCAAGAACTCTTATCAACAAAAACAACAACAAAAATAACAACATTAAGAACAAGTAATATTTTATATATTTTTATTTTTCTCAGGTCTACCGGAAAGTTCGATTTGTCTCTATTACAACAAGTTTCGACACTTAAGCACAAGTTTATTTGGTGCTTGTTCGGTTCTATATTTTTAACGCTTTATGTGTAAATTAAATAATTTTACAAATTATTTTTATTTTTAAAAATTTATTAAAAGAACTACAACACTTGAAGTTACAGGAAGAATTAATTTTAACTTTACAATTTGGAGTTTATATACTAGCTTTGTATAAACAATGAAATCATATATTGATGTATCAATTCGTAGAATATTCGTAATTAATTTTAATAAACAATGAAATCATATTATTGATATGTTGATTCGTAGAATATTCGTAATTGTTTTATGATACATATATTTATAAAAGATAACAAACAAATATACAATGAATTTGTCAGCAATCAGTTAAATAGAAGACTCGTATTAATCTTATACATAACATAAGTGTCTTATTGTCTGCATGAGGTCTTGTCAAAAAGTCTTGATATTCCGCGAGTGGAGAATTTTGTTCTAATTTTGGTAAATTTTGAATTTTGATATAACGTGTTTGCGGGATACGACTTAATGCATCCGCTTTTGCGTTTAGTGTACCCTTTTTAAAAACTATTTCATTTTGGTATTCTTTTAATTTTAATCGCTAACGAATTAATTTTTTTTAATATTTAGTGGCCCAAAAGTTTTTTTTTTTTATTGTGGGATAATTTAACTCGGTGTCATTGAGCGTTCTGCTTGCGTTAGCGATAGAAAGATCATGACCTACTGTTAGGAAAAGACGCCTGATGTCAGCATTTATTGTTTTATTTAAGTTTTAAGATTAGTTATTGCTGACCGCGCAAAAGATAAGGCAATGAATGACTCAATTGGTTTTTTGGGAAGTGCGAGTCAGTCAAAAATAGAACGTGGTAGTGTGATGAGGATTTTGCTGCATCTTTTGTGCGAAATCATAGTTTGTTTATTCATTTTCTTTCACTGTTTTGACTCATATGTATGTTATATTCAATATTCTTGTTATAGTATAGTGTTAAGTTCAAGTATCAATAAAACTTATTTTTGGAATGAACCTATGTATGTGTAATTATTTTGCGGGTAGCATTTAGTTACACAAAACACATTAATTGGCGACCGTGACAGGATGTGTGGAGTGCAGCGTAAGACAACACGGCGGCTATATATCTTTGTGTAAGTTGATATGAGCTAAATTCTGTTAACGTTTTCGTTCCCTCGCCAGACAGTATTGATAGCTACAGGTACTATACGGAATATAATTTTGATAACCGTTGTTTGGTTCGCGCTACATTTTGTTAAAATGGAGGTAGCAAAGAAACGTCGAAGGGCATTGCGGATTTCATTTACGCGAATAGCTAATCAGTTTGAAGTAGTTTTGGATAACGCGGAATTTGACGCCGTAGAAACAGAATCTTTTCGTGATGTTTTCCAACAAAAAATGGACGTATTGAAAGCATGTAATGACGAAGTTTTCGATTTGATGTTGGTTAAAAACGCGAGTGAAGATGCCTTAAATACCGAGATAAGTGCATGTAATGATTACAAGCTTAGGTTCACGCGATTAGTGGTTCAGTACGATAAGAAATTTGTGGAAAAAAGTGAAGCATTCAGCGATGAACTTAGTGAAGCCGGTAACAGTGCAACATCAATAACAAAGCAACGTCGGTTCAAACTTCCACAAATCGAACTAGGAAAATTTAGTGGTGATGTGCGGGAGTGGTTGGCTTTTTGGAGTTCGTTCAAAAAGATCCACGAGGCTGCTGTCTTGGACCCCGAAGACAAATTCCAGTATCTGCTGAAAATCATTACTCCCAACACAAGAGCAAGGGACTTAATCGAGAGCTTTCCTCCCACTGCAGAGAACTACGACAAGGTGATCGACAGTTTGAAGTCACGGTTTGGGAGAGACGATCTGCTTGTAGAGGTATACGTAAGGGAACTGTTAAATTTATATTAAATAATACTATGGCCAGCCAGTTTAAGAGCGGGATCGCCACATTATACGATAAAATCGAAACTCAATTGAGGACTTTAGAAACTCTGGGTATAAACACAGAAACGTGCTCCGCGATGCTTTACCACTGGTAGAGTCATGTCTACCAGAAGAACTTTTGCGAGTTTGGCAACGTTTCACCGAATTTTCAGATAAGTCAGATGCCACTCTTAAAAATCGGTTTAAACGACTTATGCATTTCATGAAGACGGAAGTCGCGGGCGCGGAACGAATTTTGCTCGCAATAGAAGGTTTCGGGATTAGTTCTAACGAGGTTGAGCCTAAAAGAATTAAACTTAAAGTTATTAACTAAGATATATCAACCGCGGCGGGATTGATTAACCACAATGTCTCTGTAAAATGTATATTTTGCGATGGTAATCACTTCACTGAAAGGTGAACTAAAGCCCAAAGTCTTAGTTTCGAAGAAAAAAGGGACATTCTTGAGAAAAAAGGAGCGTGCTACAGATGTGCTAAGGTCGGGCATGCAAGTCGGACGTGTCGCGAACGCCTTTGATGTTTAATGTGCTGAGGACAACATCTGAACTTGTGCGCAATTATCAACACGGGTTTGCAACGATCATATGTTTTAAAACAAGTCATGCAAGAAATGCAAATTGAGCCGAAACCTGTAGAAACAACCATACACGCGTTGTTCGGGGGTTCGTACACGACAGAACAAAAACAATCGTGCTATGACGTAATGTTGGTTAGTTTAGATGGCAAATACGGGTGTCAATTCGAGGCACTAGATCAACATATTATTTGCAACAATATTCTATCGGTCCATCCAGGGGTATGCACAAAAAAATTAAAACGTATAAACGTCAAGATAACCCATTCAAATAGTAGCCAACCTATTGCCTTACTAAAAGGATCTGATATAGCTGGAAAGATTTTTACCGGCAAGAAAGAAACTTTTCCGTGCGGCCTGTTAGCTCTAGAGATACTGCTTGGGTGGGTTTTAATTGGCAAAATACCCGGCGAAAGTAAATCACCAAGCACCACCATGGTAGTAACAAATACGATGAACAAAGATGCATCGGTTACTGCGCTATAGGAATTGGACGTGCTCGGTATCACTGATCCAGTAGAAAAAAATCGAAGGTCGAATCGGAGAGAGCTGCTAAGCAATTCTTTGAACAAACCATTGCGGTCACAGACGACGGTCGGTATGAGGTAAAGCTACCCTGGTTAAAGGGTAAACTTCAAAAATCGAATCAATGGGAGGGATATGATAAGATCTTTTCTGAATGGCAAGAAGAGGGAATTATTAAAGACGTTCCAGTGGAACAACTAACTTAACTAAGACACTACTTACCACATCGACCGGTAATAAAAGAATTTATCGTTATGACCAAAATACGCCCTGTTTTTGATGCGTCGGCTAAAAAGAGAGAGACAAGCCATGCCTCAACGATTTCTTAGAAAAGGGAATAAATTTAATCGAAAAGATTCCGAGGCTACTGCTACGATTTAGAAGAGACAAGCTTAGAGTCACTTTTGACATTAAGAAAGCGTTCTTCCAAATAAGAATTTTTAGAGGGAAGTCAAGAAATGCTCGGTGGTATTTAAAAAAAAACAGTTGAAACGATACTTGAAAGCTTTTATAGAGACAACTGTGTCACTAGCATGCCAAATCAAAAAGAATTAGAGATGTTCATTTCCGAGGCTACAGAAATAATGGCAGAGGCTCTGTTTGACCTGAGAGGGTGGGAGTATACTGGGAAGACCGATAAGCAGCATTCAGTTGTCCCAATCTTAGGGTTACATTGGAACAAGGAGATTGACACCTTGGCTATTAGTAGCGTTTCAGAAGACAAGGTTGAAGTAATAACTAAAAGAACCATTCTCTCTTTTGCCCAAAGAATATTCGATCCGATCTGGTTTACAAGCCCAGCAACACTTATCTCAAAGACTTTACTGCGAGAAATCTGGCAGCAAAAGGTTGCGCGGGATTAAGCAGTAACTGATGATACAAAAAGGACCTTTGAAAAATGGAAATCTCAGTAATCTATCCTTTCATATATCAAGATTCCATGATAGATCGATATGGAGCCAAACACCCAGGATATAAGTCTGCACGTATTTTCTGACGCGGGACTGGTAGCATACGCTGCAGTCGTTTTTCTTAGGGTAGAATCAAAGGGGTCTATGAGAATACATTTACTACAAGCTAAAACCGGGATTGCGCCACTTAAAAGTATGTCGATACTGAGGTTGGAGTTAATGGCAGCTACTATCGGAGCAATAATAGGTTCGCAAATTCAAGAAACTTTATCAATCGATTGACAAATCTTTTATTGGTCCGATTCCACTACGATTCTCGATTGGATAAGACAAACCGAAGAGTGGGATAGTTTTGTCGGAAACAGGGTGCAGGAAATAAGATCTCTAACGTCAATAGAGAACTGGAGACACGTTCCTGGAGAAAAGAACCCTGCTGACTTACCGTCCACAGGATGCTCACCCAAAACATTGGCGGAATCTTAATGGTAGGAGGGACCTAATTGGTAGTATGAAGATAAAAGTAAATGGTTTCCTAAGGAAACGGAATACAATCAAGAGGAGATCGACAAAGAAAAGAAAAAGAAAATCATCGCAACCTTGTTCAACGCGAATACCTCCGACAGCTACTAGAGATACTTTCCCAAATACAAGCAAAACATTCGACTGATTGCATGGATCTATCGTTTTGCATACAATTGCAAAAATAAGAACAATGCAAGAATTAAGCGTCGAGGAGAATGACCATGCCGAAAAGAAGTTGTTGTGGATAGTCCAGCGCGAATCATTCTCTGTTAATGATGGTAGCCTAGTCGCGCTGAAGGTTTTCCGAGATGAAGAAGATATGTTGCGATTAGAGACGAAAATCTCTTAAAAGGAAGATGTGGAGGCTTTTGGCATCCATATATATTGCCCAGTCAACATCCTGTTGTTAAAAGACTAATTTACGATACACATGTGAAATCGCAGCATACGGGTATACAAGGGATGTTAACCATATTACGTGAACGATATTGGATCCTAGGAGGACGTCGTCCAATACGATCAGTTATCTCAGCGTGCATTACATGTAAAAGGTACACTGCGAAACGATTCGCAACAAACATACCCTCTTTACCTATCGACCGGGTGAGAGAAGCCGCTTTTTTCGAAGTGACGGGAATTGACCTCGCAGGCCATCTTTACTTGAAAGGAGAAAAGAAAGCCTAGATATGTCTTTAAACTGTGCTGTTTATCGAACTGTACACTTAAAATTAGTAACAACGTTATCTACTCAGGGTTTCATCCAAGCTTTTCGTAGTACATTGCCGAACAACGGATAAGTTGGCGTTTCAACCCACCCGCGGCGCCGTGGTGGGGAGGCTGGTGGGAAAGGTTAATCGATTTATTAAAACAATTACTGAGAAGTTTTGGGACGTACGCATCTTCATGGTGAAGAACTCTACACCATCTTGTGTGATTGTGAGGCCGTTATTAATTCACGATTGCAGACGTACGTGTCCAACGAATCGAAAGACCTAAATCCTTTGACACCTGCTATGTTTTTACGTGAGTAACGTGAACAAACGGTGTAGATATCTGCAAACGTTGCGAGAGGAGTTAAAAAAAAGATTTCGGGTTGAATATTTGGGGCAGCTGCGACAAGTAATAAACACTAAAAAATCACGTAGTATTACTATAAATGAAATTATACTGATCGGTAACGATTACACAAAAAGACTAGACTGGCTACTCGGACGCGTTATTGAGTTAGTGACGGGTAAAGACAATAAAGTGCATTTGGTGCGCGTTCAAACGCAACATGGTCAGATGTTACGTCCGACACGACACATCTACCCCCTGGAATGCCTCATTCCCCCTGTACCAGCCCATGTCGGCTCTGCCAAAACAACAACCGAGCTGGAGACCCCAACGTTGACCTAAATCCCTGTGATTAGTGAAACAGAAAAATGTAAAGTGTTTTGAGTCTAATAGTGAAAAGGTGACGCGTAACAGGCGTAAATTAAAAGTGCCACAAAGATTCTCTTTTTCATAAGCTCAGAATGTAAGGCATCACGCGTCTTTCATTTGTGAAACGCTAGTTCTTGAAATCTCTAGGTCTCTGGTGAGAGAATGTTGGAAAAAGACGCCTGATGTCAGCATTTATTGTTTTATTTAAGTTTAAAGATTCGTTATTGATGACCGCGTAAAAGATAAGGTAATGAATGACTCAATTGTTTTTTTGGGAAGAGCGAGTCAGTCGATATTAGAACGTGGTAAAATAATGAGGATTTTGCTGCATCTATTCAATATTCTTGTTATAGTATAGTGTTAAGTTAAAGTATCAATAAAACTAATTTTTGGAAAGAACCTGTGTACGTGTAATTACTTTGCGGGTAGCATTTAGTTACATAAAACACAACACCTACCTTACCTTGCGATAAGACAGCTCCGATTGGAACATTGGTTGCATCACAAGTCGGAATAGATTTATTTTCGAAATTTGGGTATTGCAGTATTAGTTCGTTTGTCAAAATATGTTTGCAAGTAGCGAAACTTTGTTAGTAGTCAGGGTCAGTTGTATTAAGTAGCGTCCTTGCTTAAGTATTTTGTCATTGGTTTGGTTATTTTAGCAACATCTTTTATAAACTTTCTGTAATATCCAACAAGGCCTAAAAATCCTTTAATTTGTTTCGTTGTTTTCGGTGGTGGGTAACTGACTATTGCTGCGATTTTATCCGGGTTTGGTTTGACGCCGTGATGTGTAACGATATGACAAAGATAAGCAACTTGTTTTTCAAAGAATTTGGATTTATCTAACTGAATTTTTAAGATTGCATTTTTGTGTCTATCGAATACTAATTTCAAATTATTTACAAGCTCGTCTAGACTAGTACTGAACACTATGATGTCATCCAAATAAACTATACAAATTTTGTTCGTTAACCCCCTCAAAAGATTGTCCATGACCCGTTGAAAGGTCGCTGAAGCATTTTTGAAACCAAAAGGTATACGAAGAAATTAGTTATGCCCGTCTTAGGTATTGAACGCTGTCTTAGGTATGTCTTTTTCATCCATTTCTATCTGGTGATAGCCGCATGCAAGGTTAAGTGTGGTAAAATAGTTACAAAGTCCCAATTTGTCCAAAAAGTCTGTTATATTTGGTATGGGGTACTTGTCACTGGTAGTCTTTTCGTTTAGCTTGCGGTAATCTATGACGACGCGCCATTTTTGTTTTCCGGATGCGTCAATTTTTTCGGCACTATCCAAATTGGGGCGGACCGAGGAGAATTTAAGGGTTTAATAAATTTTTGTTTTAACATCTTTTGAATTTGCGACTTAACTTCTTCTTTATGAACGTACGGATATCGATATGATTTCGTTTATACTGGCATTTCATCATTTGTGTTAATTTTGTGCTTTACTATGTTTTCAAATGATAATTTTTGATTATCTAAATAGAATATGTCTAGATAATTTTTAATCAAGTTTTTAATTGTTAATTTTTCTTCTTGGTCCATGTGGTCAGTTCTAATGTTTAATTGTTTTATATTGTTCTTTACTTTAGTGCGAGTATTGTATTATCTATTGTATAGATTTCGTAATTATTTAAAGTTTCTATATTTATTGCGTCTGTCAGAATGCAAACTAAATTTTGATTAGAATTATTAGTAATTCAACACAAGGCTTCAAACTCTTTCGCAATGGCAACGCATTCGAGAATGATTAAATTTTGCATTTTAATTTCGGGTATTAAAATATTTCCGCATTTTTTGTCAACTCTAATTTTAATAGTTTTATTAGATTTTGGTTCTATTACCATTGGTTTTTGAACAAGTTTTGTATTTGTAGGAATGTTATTAATTTTGAACTTTTTTTAATTATTGTAGTAGTTAATTGTAATTTTGTTATTGGACGTAATTATCAAATCATTGACTGTGTCGATTATAATTCCAAAATTTTTTATTTTCTAAACCTAAAAATAAATCAAATTCTATATGAAATTTAAAGAGTTCACTGCTTAGTCGCTTACCAATTCGGGAGCGGGAACGCACAAACAACAGTTTAATGAATTAAAAGAATAAGTTTTTATTATTTTAATAAGAAGTGAATTTTGGAAGATTTTAATTTTAATTCAATGGTTTAGTCGTGTATTGTTGGGTATTACGATTGAGTATACTCATAGGTGTAGATTGATGAGTAGGCCCTGGTCTAGAGATAAATGGATGAGCATTGCGAGTGGATAAGTTCATAGGTGTCGGCTAAGGTAGATTTGAAAAAATTTTACGTTGAAAGTTGGGTTGATTTGTAAGTGAATATTTGATTTAATATGGATGAAGTTGTGAGGTTGGTGTGATATATGTAGGTTTTGCAAATCTAAAATTTTGAGTATTTAATTTTTAAATTGGTTTTTGTAAAGACTTTTTTAATAATTTAAGACTATTCTAAAATTGAAAGTCATAAGTCAGCATATTTAGAGCACAGTTTAGATTTAACGGATTTTTAGCCCGCATTAATTGACTAATTGGTTCTTTTAGACGTCTTAGCGAAATTCTAAGAGCATAATTTCTGAAGAAATCTGCCATAACTGCAGATTGATTGGGAATATGTGTTGCAACGTATGAAATTTGAAGATTTAATAAATGTTGAAATTTGTTATAGAAATCAAATACACTTTCGTTAGCGTTTTGTTTTAATTCAGTTAATTCTATTGTTAAAGTAAAGCAATCTCTCTTGTCATTATACGTGCTTAGGAGAGTAGTTTTAAAATCGGCAAATAATTTTATATTTGAACTAGCTAAATTTATCGCAGCTTCTCCTTTAATTTTTGCAAGAATACTACTCATTCGTTTGGAAATCGATTGGGTCTGCTTGATTATAAAATCGATTTACTAGTTTCTCACTGATTTCAAGGAATCGGGGTAAAAGATTTCTTTATCCCTGGAATTCTGGGATCATATCCAAATATTCCTTTTTTAGAATAGGCAAAGCCATTTTTTGTAATAAAGAGCTTTTTCATTTAAAAGAAAAATAATTGTGTAATGTGAGAAGATTTCGATCTATAAGATCGGAGTCCGATTCAGAACTTATGTCTGTGCTTGAATTTGTTAAATTTGGTTCTTTATATGACATATGTACTTACAGTAAAATCAGGGTGATCTTCATATCCTTTGAAGTCGACTTATGGTATTGCTGGGCTGTGCGCTGATTTGCAGATGAAAATGCTGAATTATTCTTGTTGAGAATGATGCATTCTGGTTTGGTATGTGGTCTGGGAGTTATGGTCTTTAACGTGATGACACACACTCTTAGAAGACTTGTTCGAATAGTAAATAAATTGCTAGTGCAAACTGAATTATGTTCGTTAATTCCTTTCACTATCCTACCGTTTGCGCCAATTATGTAATTTAATAATTGAACTTCGTTTTTAAGAAAAAACTTTTAATAGAGATATTTTACAAATTTACTTGTTGAAGCTACAAGTTCTGATCTAAGACTAATAGAACTATACTCATAACTTATCTACATGTTCCCGCACTGTTTCACACTATAACTATCTATGGATGGCGAGCAGAGAAGTTACAGACAATGGTTGTGTACATAAAGCAAACACATATGAAATTAAAATAAAGAAGATTATAAAGAGAAACGAAAAGATTAACCATATAAATGACTAAAGAAACAGAACATAAATAATACGCAGGTGAACGACTCTTATTTTCCTTTTGAAGGCATGTTTCTTATAGGCATTTTTCTGCGTCGCCTTCAATCAACGAGTTCTGGTCATAGTTCTTTAAAATTAAATTAATTTTATTTGGCAATTATGCCTTCCGTAAAAGTCGGGTCAAAATTTATTGTCTCTAAATGTATTACTCCTGGAGTCCAAATTACAAAGTCACATTATTCTCTACTGGTTATGAATAGTTAACTTTGAATTTGGTAATAATAGTTTTGTGAGCACCGTAATTTTAGTTGTCCGTTTCGAATTGTAAACCAGCATAATTTAAATTTTGATGCTGCATCCATTGATGTAAAATCACGTGCCTTATATGCACATTTAATTTCAACAATCTTCTTATCGTCAATAATAGCATCTGGGGACGCTGCTAGATAACCCTAACCTGGTTGAGGACAAACAAAAATGCCACATTTTCTGGGGTTTGTCTGGGTCATTATGGCATATTCTTGCAATGCCACATTTTCATTTATAGTTCCCCATTATATTGCTTTATTAAATAGAACCCTAGGGTATGCTATTTGCTGCAGTAAGGGACCAGGAGGCGCTTTTCTTTTACAAAAATTGTCAAAAATCGAAGAAGTTATACGAAGACGTCTTTCATGATGCCATAATTTGTTATCAACTTGTCCAATTGTTGTTTGTTCAATATCAGATTGTTCAGCGGAGCTTATGCATAAGGTTTATATCTGCTGGTTGATTAGCCTTTCAACGTCTTCGTTTGTTAAATCTGACTTTTGACATGAAGTGCTATAATCTTTTGATCCGTTTGTGGCTTGGTAATTTTTTTTAAATTTTAATTTTCTAGGTCCTTTTCGTGCCTTTACATTTATAGTTACTCGCACTCTTACCATTTTATGCGCAGTCGAACCTAGATCTCTGTCCGTGTAATTTTCCCTAGCAGTACATGACCATTTTGGACCGTATAGGTATGCTAGGCCAGCTCCGCAGCAACAAATATTAAAAAAATTGTGTAGCCCATAGAAAACTTGTTTTCTGCCGGTAAATTTTGCAAGAATATGCATATATTTCTCCGCTGCATTGCCGGTGCAATTTTGGATTAATGAATCAGATTTTGCCGCCATATAACCAATAATATTTTCTATTCTTGGATAAAGAACTCTTGGCACATAATTGAAAATGTTATTTTCTGTTGTTCTTCCTGGGGTCTCGCAACAAGAGATATTACATATCATGTGATTACCAAAGCAATGCTTTAGTGCAACGGACAGATCTCGCCGTAAATTTTCATCTTTGCTGTCATGTAAATTGCCATGATAGGGTATTAATTTCCTGCAGTGTTTAGTTATACTATTTTTTACTTTTTTATGGTTAAAATTTTTTATTTGCTGCATTTTCTGCTGCCAAATTGTGTAAATGTTTATTGACGTTTTTCAATAAGTGATTGGCGCACTTAATTTTATGTTTGTCGCTGCTGTACATGACACTGTCGTCTATTTTTCTCCGCAATCTTGAATCGCCATAGCCAACATATGTGGTGTATCTCAACTTAAACATATTTTCACTTGCGCTAAATTCAGACGAGATAATATCTGCTTCTATTGCTGGTGAAGAACCGGCCTAGTTCATGTAACATTCATGTTTTGAAAGTTTTGCCTGCTTCGTATAGGCAATAGCACAAATGCTGCCATATTTCTTTCTCATGCCTTAATATTATATGTTTTGTATATTTGCCAATTATAACTCTAATACCAGCTTTACCTATACAACTGTTCCCGTAACTTGTACAGTACCATCCACCATCAACAATTACAGTGCACAAACTAAAATTTCCGTCTATTTCACCTGTCTCTTCTGCATGCTTATATTCTCCTCTTGCTGCATCTGCAATCTTAGTTGTGAGAGAAGATATTCAAGTCTGTAAAAAGGAAATAATGTTAGTAATTCTCATATTTAAATCATGCAAAATAATTTATTTTCCTATAGCATCATGATATTTCTTGAATGTTTTTAGCGCCATCATTAGAATATTTAGCATTGCCAAAAATTCCTTGATGCCAT
>NEEE01005643.1:0-10865 GCA_002278615.1 Pogonus chalceus | reverse complement strand
CGATTAACTCAGATACAAGTAAAATAATTGTTTTCTTATTTAAATAGTCGCTTATATATATATTAAATATTTACAATTAAAAATAAATTATTATGTTTTGAAATGAAACTGTTAAAGAGAGATTTCAATTGTTTTTTTCCTAAAAATAATAAAACATAACCCTCAAATTGATATAATGGAAGAAACAATTGCTTTACATTATAAATTAACTGTTAAAATTTAGTTTAAACCATAAATATGAAAAATTAAAACGAAAAAACAAGTATAACTGAATAATACTGTGATACGATGAAACAGGTCCTAGCTTGTTGAACGTACAGAAACAAGTGAAAATCATTGAAATGTTACTTTACCAATAAATTCTTCAATTAATTTGAGTAGGGTAGCTAATTTTTGATGTTTCTAAAAGGAAAATTAATCTTTAAATGTATTTTGTTGGTTATTTCGTAAAAAGAAATAATAATAAAATATTCCCAGATAATTATCCAATTTCACTAGAAATATAAATTTTTATATCGATATATCCATCATGATATTTGCGTGCATAAGACACAAGACAGGAAAATATAATTTCGTTGAGCTACATCCCTTCATTATGTATTATAAAGCGTTTTATATCCCATAGTAATATTCTCTAGTATCCATATTCCGTACCATGACCCTAACTAGTATTTTTTTTTATTTACCTGTCAAGAATTTTATAAAAAATTAACGAAACAGAATTGTGCATGAAACTTTTATCATGTGAACGTGGTAAATATAGAGTTCGCTTGATTATCAGGGGTTTTTTTTTTTCTACTTTTTTATCGTATAACGTATAATTTTTTATTAATTTATTAGTTTGATATTTTTATAACATAATTTTAATGCATCTAGTTTTAAAGTTTAATTATATTTTTGAGTTATGACCTGAGTGGTATATTTAAAATGCATCTACGAATTAATGGAGCGAAAAATAGAGTAAGTTATTATTTTGTACATTTTAGCAGATGGCGTCTTCATTGTCTTCATCAGACAAAAAAAAAATCCATACCAATCTAAGATTAATGTAAATCTATTTCTTTATCTGTATTGAAATTCTAGAATTGCTTGAAACATGTTAAAGACAAGCTTATAGCTTACTATAAGACCTTAAAAACACGAATAATACATGAAGCTATTGATATACTTATATAAACATTCAAATATTTTCAATAGGGATTTCAAATATATCTTGGTTATTTGTTGAATATCTATTTTTGCGTAAGAATCTATTGGAAGAAAATTATATTGCGTGAAAATGGCATCAGATAAGATATCCGAAGTGATAAATAAATTCGTTAAGACAACATGACAAATGAAAAATCTAAAAACACAGCATGTTGTTTCTCGTAACAATATAAGAACAATACAGAATGCACATCTAGTCCACATAGCATTGCGTGCACCGCCATCTTTAATTTCATCGTTCATCGTCACGGCATTAACACTGACACCAGTGCACCAACATAGAAAATACAAGAACAGAAAGCAACGTCATGGTTTCCTCGAGCCTAAGGCTAATGTACCATTGTGGGAGTCCATGCAGCTATAGCTACAGCTACAGCTTAGAATGAGAGACCACAAGGCAAGCCTTCATTATCTATCGCGTTTGCTGCGCTTGGCATGGACAAATGACAGACGCGTTGTTCGTTTGTTCTGCACGGCTGGGCGCGGACGTTCTACTGTATGCTATGCAAGTGCAAGTGTACTACCCATCATAGATATTTATGTTCTTTTATTATTGCGATTTTGGGTGGAAAAGGATGGTTCTCAGGTCGTTTGCTCTTATTTATGGCATAGTTGTGTCACTTTTTTCGGTAATTATGCTTTTAGTAGTGGTACTTAATGCAACATGGGTACGATTCTTCTTGTTCTTCAAGAACGAAATATGCTAATTTATGTGTTTTTTAAAATTTGTATAAATTTAAAATATTCATATGTATACATGAAAAAAAATCTACCATTCAAGTTTAAATTGGATTTTTTTATTCAAAATGACACATCTTATAAATTTTTTTTAGTATAAACAGGACTGTAACAAGGCAGGGGCAACAGGGGCATTTGCTCAGTGCCCAGAAAAGCCTCTCAATGATTTAATTGACAAATGTGCAAAAAAAGCAAAAAATACAATTTAAATAAATTTATGATGTTTTAATTTATTATTTTTTCATAAATATAAAAAAATTTAAAATTACGGGCAGAAATAATTGAAAGAATAATTATTTTGTATTTATTTATTAAGAATTTGAAAAGAACAGAAGCTTCAGAACTATCATAAATGCATGATTAGTTTTTTTTAATTATTAAAGAGGGCGCCCAATTTGAAAGTCTTGCCCAGGGCCCACAAAAAGCTACTTACGGCCCTGAGTATAAATAAAACATGTTTTCTTTTACATCTTTAGCAAAAAATTGTAAACTGATAATAAATAAACGATAGATCAATGAAATTTTATAATTATGTTTTCTAGATAAATAATATTTAATGTAATGTTTAATAGAAAATTAAAATATTTACATATTTTTAAAAACAATTTAATTATTTTATAATTTAGTTTCAAGACTTCGTGTTATCTTAATCAGCATAAAAATCATTTTATTATTATTTTATTCATTATTTGAATGATTTTGTTCCCAAACAATTGTTTATTATTTAAATAAATTATACTCAAATTTTTATAAATCATTAAAAATATTTTATTTTAAAAAATGAATAAGAAGTAAAAATGTAAAATTCAGCAGTTACAAAAAAATGCAATACCTATCAGATATTTTATTTTCCTTTCACAAAATAAAGTCATAAAAACAAGAAAGATATATTTTATAGATAATATTCCATACTTGATTGGAATTTTTTTTACAAAACAAAACAATAATATGAAGGTTATATAACAAATAAATGTAAACAAACATGACTTAACAAGGATTTTACAGTATTTTGCATACAATCATTAAAATGCATATGCAGCTAGTTCCCGGTTATTTTAAATTGCGATATTCTCATATTTTCTATTTATTCTGTCTATATTATCACGGTAACATTTGCATTTCCAATTAAAATGTGTATTTACTAACAACTAACGATCGAAATAGAGTTGTAGCTACAAAAATAAAAGTCGTTTTGAAACTCGACACTCCAATACAAATACCTAGCTAACTGCAGTTCTTTTAAAACAAAACCAAATAAAATAAGAATGAAGACGAAAAACAAAAAAAAATAAAACATTATTTCCTAGCTCCACTGCACAGGCATAGCGGACGTGTACAAAAAACTACGGACCGGACATTTCAATAAAAAGATAGCGATAATGATGTGTTTATAAGAGGAACAAAGATAGACTTTGATAGGGTAGATCAGCCTATAGAAAGAATCAGTGAATTGGAAAACAGAAGTGCTGCTTTAAAATTATATGTCATGATAAATATAAAAATTAATGTTATACTTGTATAAACATTCAAATGTATATAGACGTGTTTAATTAAAAATTTTATATTTATTTTATGAAATTAAAATAATATCTTACATTATTAAATTATCTCTATAGATATTCATTACGGAAATTATATTTTTTTTTGTAATTATTTTATTTTCTTTTAATATACGCTATTAATCGAACCAACAGTGTTGCCATTCAAAAAATACAAAACTAACCTTTATAATTCAATTTAAAAAATATTTTTAATACAATTATTTGGTATGAATAAAGAGTTTATTGAGGCCTTCTAAGTGGGGTGTATGCCCCCTGCCTAGATGTAGTAAATTGCATATATTAATTTTGTAAAAAGTTATATTCAAAATTAACCAATTTATATTAATTATAAAAAAGTATTTATTGGATAAAATCAATAATTTAATAATCTTCCGAAATTTTAGAAATAATCTTAAGAATTTATTCAGAAATTTTTAGACAAACCCGTCTCTCAATTTACGTAAATTATCGATTGTAAATATTGAGATTTTAGTTAAATAAAATAAAATTTAGTTGTGAAACGATTTCCGAGAAGTTTTACATACCTTTTGGAACCATAAATTTAAAAATGTTAAGCTTGAAATTTAGCGACCAATAACTAATTGTAAGAGCTCGAAGATAAATAACGAAATTTGCAAAAAAAAAATATTATTTTTGGCAAAATAGATATTAACTAAAAGTTTAGCGACCACTGAATGCAAAGATATATTATTTTAAATTAAAATCCATTCTTTAAACAAATGCTTTGTCGAAATTTATATTTTTCAGTAGATTAAATTAACTATTGTTATATTATAATAGAATAAAGTAAAATAAAATCTATGTGGTAGGTCTAATGGCTAATTAGAATATAATTTACCTTAATATATACTTAATTGTTTATATATCTTCACAAAGAAATACATTAAATTGAAAAAAAAATATATATTGAATTTAATATGAAATCAGAATGGAACTGTTTAAAATTGTTTCATTATTAAAGAATCAGTTTTATTAACTTACAGAAATAAATAATAGTTTAATGTTTTTATTTTAAATGTTAATAATGAAATCAATTTAATTGTTTGCAGTTTTAAAAGAATTAAGAAATTAACTATATAACTTTATAATTATATTCTTGAAAAAAATATGATAAATCACCTAACCTTAAAATATTTACCCTAAGTGCTAATAAAAACATATCTGAAACTAGTTTACATTTTCCAACAAAGTGCAAGTTTTCCAATTTCCATAATTCAAACCTGAACCCCAGGGGAAAACAAGAACAGATAAAAGTCATCGGTATGAAAAAAAAAAGTTTAAAATTCTTCAGCATCTTCACAACAAACCGGATATAAGAGGATACCGCCATATTTCTTCAACTTTTTGTAAACAAACCACAATCGCAATCCGATGTTTTTTGCCTGGCCAACTGACAATTTTAATGTATGACCCACAGGGTAAGAGAGAATGAAATCCAAAAAGGTAACTTTTTACATAAAACGGGAATGATAGTGTAAACACATTCATTATTGCAGTGACAAAGTTTATTGCAAGTTTTTTAAAACATAAATCTGTTTTACGGCCCGTAATTTCTAATTTTGTGGCTTGGAAAAAGCACTCAAGTTAATTATTTTTATTAAGAAACATGGAAGGGCATGGACACACCTTTTAAGAGACTTTAATTACATTCAATGCAATTTAAAATGATTAGCTACATTATTATATGTTCATAAATTTATTTTAATTTTTATGACTCATATTTTCCTTTGTAAATAATAATTACGAGCTTCATTTTATTTTTATTTTTATCGGAAATGTTTTTTTGACGTGTTTATTAAATGACATTTATATAATACCATTTATATATAACTTCTATAAATAATAAAGACATTTTATTAATTTAACCTTTAGATTATTTGAAATAAAATACAATTTTTAATTACATTATTATGTGAAATTTAAAATATTATATATAAGGCTTGTAATTTAACTCATACAGGGTGTCCCAAAAGGGTCTATAATTAAACGTTCAAAAATTGTCTTTACAAAGAAATATAAGGAAGGATTTGCATCTTAAACCTTCTAAAATTCAACTTATGCAAGTATTAAAACCAACAGACCATCTTCAACGATTAAATTTTGCGATTGAAATTTTCAAGAGGTTTCCAAACTTCGGAAATGCCCCGACCCTTTTGGAACATCTTGTAGTTTATAAATATTTTTGTTTTTTCTAATATCGAGAATCGAAATTGATATTAAATATCCAAATAAGTTAAATTAAGTCGTTAGTTTTTTCGTCTTCTTATAGTTGTCTGTTATTATGATATATAGCATTTGTTTATGTTTGACTGAAAAGAAAACACTTCATCTGTCAAAAATATGGAAAAGAAACTATATTTTGTTAAAATTTCTCTATTTATCTTGTAATATAATTATAACAAAACTAAAAAAAAAAATGGTTATTAAAAGAAAAAATAGAAAGAAAACAAATAAATTAATAATATTTTTTTAAATATCGATGTAGAACTTTAAAAAATCTACAGATTTTCGGTATTTTGGTGAGAAAATGTTAAATAATTAAACAAGTGAAAAAATGAACTATTTTTTATCTTTAGCAAAATTTATTTGACTTTTTCTCTTATTTCTGATCAAATAAATAAATACTTCAATAAAGTAAACTAATATTTGGCTGGTAACAATTCAGAATGGAATAATAAATCTGATTGCGAAATAGTAATCGTCCAATTATCGGTTAATTTCGAATGTGAGCAAAGTTTTTATTTTCTTCTGATCATATTATCTATAATATATAAATAAGCTGCCTTTTTTTATAATAAATTAAATTTTGATAAATAATAATAATAGCTTAATACCTTCAAACAATCCAAATTTAAAGGTACACCAAATATTTTTCAGTATCATTGTAAGTTTTATAAATAAGAATTTTTATTTGTTAGACTTTTTTTAAATATAAACAGAATTATTTAAAAAATATGTTTATTCATCTGACACTAAATAACATGTATACATTTTTCTCTAAAAAAAAAGGAAAAAAAAAACTAAGTGGATTTCCATGAAACCTTTTTTTTACATTATGTAAAAGACAGTTGAATATATCTCTATGGGATTACAAGCTCCAGTGTCATGAATGTTACACCCTAGAGTAAGTGTAAATAAATAAAACATATATATTGAGGGTATTTGATCCCTTTTATCTTCCACCTAACGCCACCACTGGCACAAACCATATAGTATGATCCAAACATTGTCGTCTCAATGGAATTCGATGACTAGTGCATGTATCACGAAGTTATTTGAAAGGGTTGAAAGTGGGAACGATTAAATTATGTACGCATCACTTGGTATCTTGGGATTTTGTTATTAATGCAATTATTGGAATACTAGGGATGTTTAGGGTGCACTAGTTATCATTTTTTTAAATTATAACATATATTTTTTAAATATTAACGCAACATCTGTGAAAATTTTATAGAAATAAATTTAACAAAAAAAAAGGAAAAAAAAAAAAATAAAATCGCATCATGATCGTTCTTAACACACATAAAAGAAATTTCCCTAAAAGCGATGAACATAAAGCAAATGCGACAAGGGCTAGCTGAGGCAGTAGGCCCTCGTTTCACAAGGCCATTATAAGGATGAATAGAAAAACAGCCTACAAAAGAAACATTAAGACCAAATCACAGAGCGAAAAAGACATTTCAAGATTACCTACCCGCCAGTTGTCTTTACTGCAAGGGAAGGGCGGTGGTAAATATACAGTGGGGTCTTGAATCTGGAGTGATTTGCAGAAAGGTAATATTGACTGTGAATGTTTACTAAGAACAAGCAAATTTTTGCTAGCGTAAAAGATTTTTGGTTCATAGTAAAAGATCTTACTTTTTTTTAAATTAGGTTTAATGTTTTATGAAGTTATCAGCATTTTTTTTATTTATCATTTATTATTTGAACTCCACATATATACTAAATATATTTATGAAACTTACTTAATTTTGTAATATTATTTTGGCTTTTAAAAGATCTATAACAGCATTTATCTTTTCTTTTTTATAAGTGTTTCTTTAGTTTCAACCTCACTTCTTACAAAAAAATGAAATTTAATATTTCTTTGAGGAATGTAAAAAATTTAGTCCGATTTTTTACCATTTTTTTGCAATAAACAAATAGTTAAAATAAAGATTTTGTTTTAAGATTGAGATTCAAATATAGCGAATTTATATAAAGAAACTATGCGCCGAGTTGGATAACGATTGATCAAAAACTGCAGGAGCTAGAGTGTACACAAATTATGCAAACATATGCTTGTAAATTTTAAACGGCTTGGGATTTTATTTTGAAATTTTTAGAATAGTTTTACAATTGTTTTTCTATTTCCCCCCTTTAATAAATGCAGTATTGTATTGATATATCTTTTTATTTATATTAATAATTAGGAATTTAAAAATATGTCACAGTAAAATTTCAATAAAATTTGTTGAGTCGCGAGACAAAAAGGTTCAGAAACCTATAAAGTCTATAATAGCGTATTATCAATTTATTTAAAGAAAAATTCTATGGAAACAACCTTTTTCAAATGGACAACATTTAATATTATACATTTTTGGAAAAATTTTAAAAATGTTTTAATTCAAGTAAATCTTTACAAATAGATTTTTTTTAAATCTAGTTTATTTTCTATATCTCGTAAAACTATCTAAACATGTATAAAAGGATCATCTTTAAGATGATTGAAAAAACTTCTTCCCTTCAATTTTTTTTTAATGAATAATAATTAAAGAACAATTTTAAATTTTCTACATTGAATTTGCAGTATTTTTTTTAATAACGTATATGATATATTTGATTGTTAAAAAATTGCACTTAACTTGAAATATGTATATTTGTTTTTCATAAGATTAACTTAACCAGTTAAAAATAATGAAATAAAAAAATATTATTTCAACGAAATTGGAAAAAAATAAAGTAATAAGACAACAGATTTTGGTTTTGTTTGTTTGTAATATTTTTAAACCAAAACTAGAATAATATATTTATGAAAGTACATTTTTACTTTATCTGAAATCGAAGAAAGATAAAAAACCTAAATTTTAAAGTAGAAAACATGTTATTAATATCAAAATATTTATTTATTTACATACGAAAAACTATTTTAAATGTATTTAAACTTTCGAATACAAGTCATTTTCCAAACTTAAAATATTTAACAGAATCGTAGGCACTATTTCTAAAAATCACTAGAATAAACTTCTTTATAAATAATTTCTTGTATTTTCATTCTGATAAGCATCTTTTTCTGAGCGGATAACTGCCTAACATGTGGTAAAAGACTTTTAAAAAAACACATATCTTCATCTTCGAAAGGATTATCTCCAGTTGGTTTTGATAAAAATTCAATAGAAGATGTTTCTAACGCATCATCTGAATTCACTATATTTATTTCTTCAAATTTACGTTTCTTTCCTTTATTTGAAGAAGTGTCTCCATTGTCTACGTGTTGTAATGAGTCATTTTCGTACATAAATTCTAGTTTACTTTCAGACGGTTCATTTGCCGAACTAGAACTATTTGTTTCAGTTATTGTTGTATCTGTATTATCGAATTTTAGTTGAGGGTGGATGAAACTTAGTTGTTTGTAATAACACCATGTTGGTTTGTAATTTGGATCGTTTAATATTTTTTTAGCTTCTTTGCGGTATGAATCTTTAAGTGTTTTCCATTTAATTTTGACTGCATGTTCTATAAATTTAAAATAGTTTATTATAGTTTTGATACTTTGGAGTTGTGGTCATTCTCAATTGAATTTGATCAAATACTTTTTTAATATTTTACCAAACAAAACACAAAAATAGTTCATATTTTTTACGTTTTTTTCATAAAATTTAGAACATTTATAATTTCGCCATATTTTCAACAATATATTTGAAGATAAATGCAATTTATTATTTACCAAAAAAGATATGTAAAACAAAAAACAATACATAATAATTACCGGCATAATTAAAAATAAAATTATAACAGGAAATAGTAAAAATTGTTATCAATATGAAAATATTTAAATCAAATGTTAGTCAAAACAAAGATATAAGCACGTGTTATGTTTACGATTTTATGAATTTTAGAACGTAAGAAACATTTTTTTTTTTTAAATATTTACAATTTTAATTCAAATTTCAAATATTGTATTCATTAATGAAATGAATTTTTTAAGTAGGACATTAGTATTTAAAAAACAAAAGTTGTGCAAAACAAAAGATTATAATAATGACTTACTTATAATAATAAGCAACATCATTAATTATAAAATTATAACATGAAACAGTATAAATTATGTTATCAAAATAAAAATATTTAAATCAAAAAAGGAAAACATTTGCATTTTGATGTATATACGTATTTATATACAATCTTTACTTTACATAGTTTAACATAATCAGTAGAACCTTGCTTTGCTAACTATAAAATCCGAGGTTTGTATATATATCGAGCCTGTTGCCCGATAACGGCCTGTTTACGACCGCCTAGTAAACCAAATAGTAGCCGAAATACGAGGGATGAAATTTCATGTACTAAGTTTTATCTATATTCAATACTAAAGTAACTAATATTTGGTATATCAAGTATTTAATTAAATTTGTTATTGTTTATTAAAGTTGAAAATTATTTGACCAAATTCCACGTTGATGTTTACAAGTCGTAGCAAGTTATGAAAATAAAACTTACGGGAATGACCCAACAAAACAGCAACCTCTTCCCAAAGCGCATCTATAAGCGAGCGTTCATTGCGCAGTTCGTGACCGCGGTCCCACAATGGCTGCCTTTGCATCACTTCAGCGATCAGTTGCCGAGCGTTGATTTTCATCTTCATCACTGCGCTACGTTTTCAACTCAACTGACTAAGCGAAGCGGTGCGGCGCGCAGCGGCACGCTCGAATGCCAACATTCGACTAGCGGTTTATTACACTGCTGCACTCTGCTGGAGTTTTTTTAAACAATCGCAAATGTTTAAATTTTGGCGCTAACTTATTTCTCTTTTCCTTTTATTTCTTAGTTTATATAAATTTAGAAGTCTTAAAATAACACTACTATATTTTGAGGTTATTTTATAAATTTATTTATAATTTTCCTTACTGTTTGTATATTTATTTATGCGATATCAATAAAGTAATAATATTTAGTCATGATATTACAAAAAATAAATAGAATAAAATTCAATTCGAGTTAGGATTACCGGGGTAAAAACAATTTGTTTCTTGTATTTAGGTTTAAAAAAAGAGAAATAAATATATTTGAACATGCAGCAATATTTCAATATGAAATTCACGTGCTATGAGCGCATATAACAGTAAATAGCAACGATGACGTGAGTCGCACTTTATT
>NEEE01005642.1:884-12562 GCA_002278615.1 Pogonus chalceus | reverse complement strand
ATATATATAAACAATATAAATGTAAAATTATAAACAAAATAAAAATAAACATGTTTGCATGAAAAGTTGTAAACTCAACACAAAGTAATACAATAAAAAGAAACAAATTGAAAATGATTTATGCTTTCACGAACAATATATTACAATGCAGATTACTTAAACAAAACTGAAATATTTATATTTAGTGTATTATTAAAATTATCGGTATGAATAATCACTACGTATACATATAATTTGAATAGTCCACCTAATGTGGGTCGTTGACGCTAAGCCGCGTGCAATATACTGACTGAAAGATTTCTAACAGCACGTTTAGTAATTTAGATAATCAATATTATTTACTGGATGTAAAATATTCGTGATAAAATATATGCTATTATGGTTATTTGCTCCCAAGATATCTTTCTCTTTAATACATTTAAATTAAATTTTACGAAATTTTTAAATTCATTTATTCATAAATTATTAATATATTGAGTAAAATCAATTGTTTAAAAGGTTAATGGACTTGTAGTTAAAATAAAAACTAATAAAAGTAAATATATGTAAAAGTGCATTGAACAGTAAATGGAGCGACCCGTATGAAAAAGTGATTATAATTTAAATAAAATTTTTATCAGAAAAATTCCATTATCGCACTTTGTCAGCAACTGCTCCAGGAAGGATTCATTGTGCAAACTCACCAAGGTAATTTTTCACAGCTTATTGAAAATTTCTCTTTTTTGGATGCCGTTTTGAAACAAAATTCCTTTGTACGACGCCGTACAACATAGGTGAACCAAGGCACATCACCACACGTTCTCACACTTACAGGCGTTGCGGCGCCGTATATATGTCAGCAACGTCGACAGCATCCCGACGACTACCTTCTAGTTGACGCCAATGTAAACCTATTATGTATTCTTCAATATTGCAGTTAATTTTTCCGGAATTTAAACTCGAAATGAATTACAGAGAGAAACAGGGAAAAAGAGGTGGAATTTAATGTCACATGTGAAGCTATTAATCAATTGGAACCGAAAACGATGATTATACACGAACAAAATACCATCCCTTTACTCATTTCCACATATGCCACATACAATAAAATAAAAAACACACACACTCAGGCATATAGGAACATTTCCAATGAGTCCAAGTTGTTCATTGTGAACTTAATGTTGAGTCTATTCGGCCGTCGAGCGTCGCTTCCGCGCCGCAAGCGTTCCGGTCGCGCCGCGCCCGCGTTAATTGACCTCCTGACCCCCGTAATGGAAGCGGACGGCGCAAGATGCAATCCGGTTTCATTATATCGTCCGGGACGTTACGGTACGGCTCCGGTTAACATGGAACGCAGCGGCAATTGCTAGTGCAGGATAGCGATATTTGCTGCTGTTAGCAAAGGACCACGTTACTTCATTGGCTTCAGATGACATAGCCCTTGGCCATGTTGTTGCTGACGCTGCCCCTATCATTCTAATACATACTTACTTTTGATTGTCCAACACTTAATTGTCTTATTTTTTATTATTATTGTTACTTATTTCTTTACTCCTCATACTTTTTAAATTGCTCTAAAACTTCCTTCAATTTACCAAAAACTAAATAAATCAAAACATTTATATTCCTAAATATCCCAGATATCTCTGTCCAAAACCAAATACATTGTATTGTTTAACTTTGTTTAAAACAATAATTAAAATGTTTTTTTTTTAATTTTAATTTGATTCCAATTAATTGTATCGATATAAATAACAAATACANAGTATTAATTTCCTTTTATTATTTTATTATAAAATTATTTATTTAATATAAATACAAGTTTCAGTAATTTATGTTTTGTTCAAAAAGCTAAAAGTTCAAAAATAAATGTTTATTTACTTTTAAATAAAAATAAATAAAAAGTTATGAGATTGTCGTTAAAAATAAAAAGTGAGTAGAAAAGTGATAAATGAAAATGATTTAAAAATATCTAAGATCAGTTTACAAACAAGAGGAAAAAAGTGTCTGATATTCCATTTGAGCATAATGTTTATTCGCATGGTGTGTGCACTGTGTTATCATAGGAAAAATAAATTTTCTAAAAGGACGCTCATGTATGCACGCATGTCAGAGGTTAGCACGTTTCACATTTATTTTCATCATATTGGTTGTGAGGCAAACCATGCCATACTATACCGTGGTATAACGTGGTATAACGTGGGGTATTCGGTGACATACTATTGTGTTTTGTTTATATTATAGCTGCGCAATTCGTCTTCACAAATTGTGGAAAAGTTTTTTATGCTTTTCACTGCACATGTAGATTAACGACTAACATTTTAAAGCATAATTTATTCACTATTTCTCATTACATTGGATTTGTTTACAACACCATATTATTTTATTATTTTATTTTTGTTTATCATTATATACAAAAAAATATCATATTTTATTTATATGTAATGATAAATAAATACTTGTTCATAATTTATATATTATATTGACATTCATTATTATACATATTTTTATATTATTTGTGTTTTATTGTAAATAATATAATATCAGTTATAATAAACTAATTTTATATAAATTAAATATTATAATAAATTTTTAAATTCAAATTTAACCCAGTTATAAGCTTATTATTTATCCTTTTTTTAACATTTCTCTAATGAAAATTGAAGTATTATAAATTAATTGTATATCTTAAACATATATTTAATATTTTCAAATATATTCAAATACATCTCTTATAGTTGTTTAAACCAAAGAAAAATATTTAATAGCTTCACTTGTTTCTCAGAAATTTGCAAAAATATCAGTAAACATTTCTGATATGTACCTAAGTTTAGTATTTTCGCAAAAATGATCAATTTTTTAAAATTTCAATTTGTATCATAAATGAAAGAAAAATACATTATTTGTGCATATTTTAAAGAATCTGCCAAATATCTCAACTTATTTTAAATAAATATACTTCTGAAATCGGTCTGGGGAGTGAAAATTTGGAGGCAAATTAATCTTGAAAAAAGAAATCAAGGGATCAGTTCAGAAACGCCAACACATCTTTCATTTACAAAATAAATAAAATTGTTTAGCTTTGTAATAGATATTTTATATGAGATAGTATGAAAAATATTAAAATACTTTAATTAATAAAAGAAAACATAAAAAAATAAAAAATAAAATAGCAGTTGTGCGACGAATTAAAATAAAAAATAAAAAAAATATAATATTCAGTATACAGCATATATGAGTAGGAAAAAAGCTAATATTTGAAAGAAGAGAAAGCATGGAAAGCATGGAAATTTTACGAGATCTTTCCATGGAGCAAGAAAAAGTTTTCGCGTGTACGGTGTGTGTATATGAACATGGCCGCGAATAACGGAATAGTATTTGCGTAAAAAATACGAGCGAGTTGGAATTTTTCGACGCGAACCCCAGAGCACTTTATTCATGTCAACGGGTTTCGAAGATTTGTGTTTCGATATAAAAGAAGAAATAGGCAATTTAAAAAATCATGCGTCTTTTTGGAACGCGCCACGGTCATTTTATTCTAAACTGATTCCCACAAGGGGTTTTATATTCGATTTATTTTATTTCATATTTTTTATGATAATATCAATTCGGTTTTTTCGAATAATATAAATTTTACTCAAAAACTTTTAACTCGCTCTATTATATTTTCAGATTTCATTAGATTTTATATTTATATTAGTATTTATTTTCATATTATATTCAAGTATTAGCTTTATCTTAATCTCTACATCAAATTATGAACAGACACAACATGGCATTTGTGTTTATATGTCAATCAAAAATAGAAATTTGAACTGTTTGCTAATAAGGTTCTGAAGAAAATAAAACACACCTACAAAAAAATTTATATTTATACCAAAACTTACTACAGTACATACGTATTGTAAAAAAGAACCAATCAGAACAAAATATTACAATATAGGCGTATCTAAATTATTGCAGGACTACATATATACAGCGATCAGTCCTTGTATGTATTCGGACCGTTCGTCATATAAATACAAACGCTAACTTGTGTCTGATCACAGTGTTATGCTGTAAACAGTGAGAAATGCACTAAAATCATAAAATTAAGGCAGGGAATAATCAAAATCTTTAAAAACATATAATGCATATAATTTTGGAACTAAAATAACGCCATGAATTAATGTGTTTTGTGCATATTTAATTTTTTAATGAAATAAACATATCGTTATTGTAAACTTTGCAGTTGTACAAGAAAGCCTTAATACGTATAAGCTGAAAAGTCTACAAATTATTTTTGTTATTAATTATTTTGTTGCTAATTATACTTGATATATATTTTTATTGCTAATTTAAGGGTTACCTTATTTTAACTTCTGGTTAAAATTAATTAACCGAAATATGTTCTTCATTCATGGACTTAATAAGTAACTTGATGAATATTGCAGATCTTTTAATGAAATTGAAAGATTTAAATAAAAATAGTTTAAATAGATTTTAAATAAAGTTTTGATTGTAATATCTTTTAAAATAAATATAGATAAGTTGAACAAATGTGAAAGTAATAGAGAATAATGAGATAATTGATTTGAAGTAGAAAATAATAGTCGTAAAAATGTTCACAGAGTTTGTTCCGTTGATAATGTGATCAGTATATGATGAAGTAATGTGGTAATGTGATTCCCAGTGTTATCAATCCACCATTAAACACATAATAAAATCAGCAGCAGAGGCCAGAGCCTCGAATTTCGTGTATTGTTCACACATTACAAAAAAGCGTAGCCCATTAAAGCGTAACTCTTTAATTCCCGTACCGTGGCATGCTGTACTCTGCTGTGCTCTGCTGTGCCGCTTTTTTCATCATTTCGAATAAAAAAAAAAATCCCGTTCCATTTCGTTGTAGGAAGCAGTCTATAATTTACTCGAAGCGGCATTCCTGAAAGAAGTTTAAGTAATTGAATTGCAGACATTTTTATTCGAATTAGAGTAAGTGCCCGCGTTGCGTCGTTGCGCGTTGCCAGTTTCGTTCATTGCCTGCTGCTGCCGCCTGCTTGCTACTGTTTCCCCTTCTCCCTGAATGTTCCGGTGTCGTCGCGGCGCTATACGATCCCGTGTTACCCATCGCTATCCAGACAACATCCCACACCGAGACATGTAATAAAGCACGGCTCGTGGTTTGTGAAATACTTGGAAAAAAGCTTTAAAAAATATCAACAGTTTATATTATTCACATGCTGTCAGCTCTATTGCTTACATTATTTTCTTCTACCTTCGTATTTGTCTTTCTTTTATCTTTTACATCTCATTTACTTCTTTATTAATAACCACAAATTCAACCTTTTGCAAATTACAATGTACACATTTACAAATTTGTTAAACAAAATTTTGGTTTTTGAGTTTTGCAAGAACTTTAAGATTAAATTTAATAATAAATTCCTGTATTTTTTAAATAAAAGCCTAACAATAATGCAAATGTTATTATTAATCTGATAATAATAGATAATAAGTAACTATAATCGTAATAAAATATATATTTAAAAAAAAATCGTTTCATTTAAACGGTTCTTGAATTAATTACAGTCAAATATTTCGGTAAGTATGTATATAGAGACATTAACATGTTATAAATTATTCTGCTTGGTACTTGGTAGTTGACATGTCCTACGCGTTCTCCATTTTACCAAGCGAAATTAAATTATTTCAAATTCTATTACAGCAGTTAAGTGAAATATTACTAATTAGTATCCTATTAAGGTATATTTTTATAAATAGGCATATTATTAACATGATGTATTTCACAAGTATTTTTGTTTTAAATATGAAAACTATTAAAATATTATTGTATTTGACATTTCTTGGTAAAATTAAGACTTCATGCATTATATATTTGTTCTAAAAGTTTTCATGTGACCTAGATTTTAATCTCAGCGACATTTGAGTTGCTAATTAGTTAATATACTTTTTATTTCGATATAATTATTTTTATATTTATTATCTTTAAATATTCATTATAAATATATAGTAAATGTAATTATTTATCAATTTAATACTCCGTATGTATAGAATATAAATAAATTATTCAGTATTTATTCTATTTATAAGTTTATTTGTAAAGACGATGCTATGAAAAACATAATTGCATCTTAAATACATGTTTGTAACTTATTTAAAATTAAGTTGTAAGAATACACGCAACGGTAAAAAACAACGTATATTTTAACATGGAAATTTTTGATTTTGCATGAATTTATATCGTGTGAAATTTAAGCAATTTGTAATCTTGCTAATTTTACGTACGAAAACTTTATTGTAATCAATTATAAATAACTAATAATTAAAATAGAAGCTTTATACGATGTATATTTAAATTATTATAAACTAATTTGTAGGCGTTCGTTGAAATATTTTAAATAATTAAATGATTCTTTCGGTTTTGTTGTAAAGTTTAATTATTTCATGCGTATTTTGGATTTTACAGCATCTTAAGAATTAAGTTATTAACTAAAAATAGAACTATTGAAATATGGAATTTGTTTTTATGTTAACATACACCTCAAAAAGTATAAAGGATTAGGTAAAAAACATATAAAAATGTGATATAGATACGTAGATGACATTCTAGCTTCTTTTATAGGAACATACCGGCAACTAACACAATTCTTAGAATTTATAAACAACATCCATCCTAACATTAAATTCACAGTAGAGACAGACTTAAACAATAGAATAAATTTTTTAGACTTAACAATTATCAAATTAAATGATTCATTAATATTTGAAATTTACCGAAAACCAACTTTTACTGACCGGGTAATACCAAGTTCCTCAAATCATCCAAATAAACATAAGTATTCAGTGTTTAACGCAATGATATATAGAGCATATAATATACCATTATCAAAAGAATCATTAAAAAAAGAAATAAATTTAATAAAAAGTATAGCTACTTCAAATGGCTATACTTCAATATTAGTTGATAATTTAATGAATACATATCAAATTAAAACAATACAAAAATTAATTTATGCAGGTAAAGAAAACGCAACACATTTAAAAATATATAGACCGCTTACCTACTTTGGTAATATTTCACTAAAAATCAAAAATATATTACAAAAACATAATGTAACAATAGCTTTGAAACCATTTACAAAAATAAGATATCTTATTTTTAAAGCTATAACTAAAATAGATCATAAGCAAAAATCAGGAATATATAAATTAACATGCAACGAGTGTAAAGGAGTGTATATAGGTCAATCTGGTCGCAATTTTAACATCAGGCTGAAGGAGCATCTCCGTTCTTTTCGGTTAAATTTAACTAATAAGTCGTCATTCGCCAAACATATAATTGAAAACAATCATACTTTTGGTGAAGATGTACTTTCTGTAATGCATTTTACCGAAAAGGGCTATGAAAGGGATCTCCTTGAATCCTTGGAAATACAAAGAGCCCGCGCTAATCCAGTTAGTAATGACCAGCTTAATTTAATATACATCCCCTTGTTTAAGGCTGTCCTAGAATAGTATATAAGCTAAAACATTGTTAGAATTAAGGTATTTTAAGTTTGATAATGACAAGTTAAATTTTTCGAAACTATAGTCACTATTTGTTATACAATACAAAGTTTGTTTGTGTTTTATTCCTATCAATAAAAATGTATAACCAAGTTAAAGCCACCATTATTCATAGTTTGATAAGGGATTAGTATTAAATGTATTGATAATATCTAGTAAAAATAAGGGGTGCTGTAGTTCCACAGTTGCCTATAAAAGAGCCGAATTTATCGATGTGTTTGAAAAAAATATGAAATATTTTTGTTAACTTTGTTTGAAATATATTGCACTGAAATAATTCCCAGACTAAGAGAACAACTAGAACTACCTACTCAATACCTGAATCTAATATAAATTGTTTGTTAGTTATATAGAATCATTGGCGCATACGTCGGTTACGTAAGTTGTTTGTTGAGAAAGCAGAAACTCGCAAGAGACCAGTAATATACTTTTCTCAGACGTATTTAATGTTCTCGAATTACTCGCTCCACGGGAACAACTGCGGGTTTGCACTAAACGCGAATTATTGCGGGATAATAATATGACTTTGTTTGTAGAAAATTCACCTTTTTAAACAACAATTATAAACTTGAGATAAATACGTTAATAATTTAGTAAAAATATATAAAAACAAATAACAAAATGAAATGTAATAATCCACAACGTGTAGGTATTTGGAATTGACCATCATAAAGCATTTTTGTGTTGTACACATTTACATTTAGCCGAGTCTATTTTACACATCAGTGCTGCGAATAATTAAAATTTAATATCAAGAGATGCATAGAAATCTGATTTTGACACTGGAAAATACACGAATATACGTTGAAATTCATTACTACTTGAATGGGAGCGAGAAAAAAGGAAAACCCCTGAGGTCAAAAATTCCCAACACAATTTTCACAAAAATTACGTTCTACATTTTGTTTGTCTCATTTTTTATTTTATTTTATTTTATTCTATTTCTGCTTTGTTTTTAAATATACTTTTCATTCAACCGAACTTCAACATAATCATTTGAATACTAGGAGTTTAAATTATTAATAGATTAATATTTAATTATAAATAGAAACTAGATTGATTAAATTTAATATTTCATTTAATATTTATTATTAAACTTTATAACAGACCATATAAAATATAATTATTTATTATACATAACATTGAATTACTTTTTAATTAACATTTTAATTAATATGGTTCATTTATATGGATCATTAATGTATTGATAAAAAGTTTGGCTTCCTGTTATTATAATTTTTATTAAATATTATATATTTTATCGTAAAACTAGGTAAAATTAACAGAAAATATTAAATCGATAATGTAATTTTAAATAAATAAAGTGTAAGTAATAAAAGCATTAATATGCCATTAGTATTGGAATGAATAGAAAATATATAAAAGTAATAGTTTAAAGTAAGGTAAGAGAGCGACAAAAGAAACGTGAAGGCATTTAAGATGATGGCATTCGGCACGGCAAGGCACGCAAATAAACTATACATTTCCGTTTCTGAATAAAACGCTAATATCCTGTCGATAATTGCGCGTAAATGAATAATTGTCCAAGTAAATTTCTCCATTTGAATCGTTTAAAAACAATTGGAACAAATAGTTTATTCTCGCGGCTATTATAAACGAAGCACTGGTACTTAATCCCCTTCAAGAGGCATCGAAATAATTAGGGTTAATTGCAACTTTACGGTTTACTGGTTATTTCATTCGTCAGACATCGATTCGTATAGCTCATGCTGTTCTAGTATGATGGTCTGATGGGCTGATGGGCGTACTACGAATATAGAGCCGTGAGTGACAGACACGCTAAGCCACCGTCATGACAACAATGTTTTCTACCTTTAAATGGATGGTGTCATTGTTAGGAAATTGGCTAATTTGATGGAATATAGACGGTTATTGCAATTCCTATTTCAAATGTGTAAATTAAAATTACGTTTTGTTTACGTGATATACAGACATGAAAGTTTAAATGACTCTACATTTTCAGGTTTATTATGTGAGAAACTCTAGAGTTATCTTCGGCCTAAATCAATATATTAAACACTTAAAAGTCACACCCTAAAATTACATTAAAAAACAAAAATATATTCCTAATTCTTCAAAACTCTGATTTATGAAAATAGCACAATTGAATAAAATTCATATTTATTAAAAAATAAATCTATTTGCAGAAGATTTCATTCTATTATATTATCTGACATTATNTATATAAATTCTAAAGTATATAAGTGCCAATGATACACAAAAAATATAAAAATATTTGTATATAAAACAATTTATAGTTTTCAAATATTAAAACCGAAATTAGTTTACAATTTAAATAATATTTAATTTATTATCTTTCTTCGTTTTTATTTGAAGCGTAGTATATTGTAGAAAATATTCCTGTATGTAATGATCTTTTACAATTACAGTAAAAGAAAAAGTAGTTTAAAAGATTGTATTTCCGAATGGTTGTGTTATAGATTTAAATCAATACAAAAATAGAAGTTAAAAGCGTAATTAGTAAAGATATATGAAGTTCATAGTGAATTTGCATGCGATATTTATTTATGTGCATAAACAGTAAACACGGTCTCGGAAGTAAAAGCCGTGCTCTGCAATTTTTCCAAGTGCATTTTTAGATTAAACTGTATAAATCTTATTAGATCACGATATGGCCACTTGGCTGATATAATGTAATATGGTCGCTGTTCGAGAACTAAAATTTCCCAAACGTTTTCTTTTCTTTTCTCTTTTTCTTTTCTTCGCTTTTCTTTTCTTTTTTAACACTTAACACGCTGGTAAATGGAACTCGGACATTTTTGCTTTAATGATTGTGAGTGGTGCGCCAGTGAATTGACATAAGATTGTCGCAATACTTCTTTCTGACTTTTACTGTATTATTTGATGGGATTTTCCTATGTGAACATTGAGGAACAGTGGTAGCCAAACTTTTATTTTTTTTTTCCATTTCAAAACCACCTACATTATTTCTTGAATTAAAAGTCATTTTCTTTTTAACTCATTTTTGGAGTCATTTTAAATGTATCTCAACTACAATGTAACAAAAAAACGTTACGATATTTTTGAATAATTTGTTAAAAATATGTTTTATATTAAATATAGAAGAATATGAAATCTTTAAGATTTGATCAACATCTACGTCTATGCTTATGATTCTACTTGGAATCGTTATCCTTCGATGTGAATTCGTTCCGTCCGGTATCGTAGCGTCGTGGCGTCGTTTTACAATACGGCGCGATTTTCTAAAGCTTTAGCTTCCTTTTCTATTTGCAGTAAATGTCCTATTCGTATTGCGGTTTTTGTCTCCTTACATTTATGAATCGTGTTTTACTGATGTACGTTTTGTGTTAAGAGGATTTCACACCTATTTCAAATATGCTTCTATTTATTTTTACCAACAAATAAATATTTTATGCTTAGTTTTATTTAAGCTTCAATAAAGTCTAAATAAAAACAATTAAATATCATGAATATATTTGAATATAAAGAGAAATAATAAAAACTTATTTATAGTTATAGATAAACCATTACGTTCAATTCCGGTAAATATATGACTATAATTATGATTAAAATATCACACTTATTAGCGGCCATTAGTAGACAAAATTCATTTAGTTAATGTAGCAAACAACAATATAAAATATTCGAAATTATCAATAACAATATACTTTGGTAAATGATGGGATTGGTGTAATAAATACAAAATGAAACAATATTATTGGAATAATGGTGCGTAATATTGGTAAGGTAGGTAGCTGGTTATGGCTGTTATTGCTGCTGCTAGCAATAATGTCCTTTGGGAAAAGTTCAAATGCAAAATACATTATTCTGTTCTGTATTCGTATATTGCATGAACCTTAAAATCAATACTTAAACGATCAAACATACGTACTTTCATTATTCTTAGTCCTAATGTTATTCATACTTACATATATGTATGTACGTATATGCTTTGCTTTCTAACTCCGCTATTAGATTGTATAAACTGATGGGTAATATTAAATTGTATTATTATTCATATTTACTCCATACTATGAACTTCAATTAAATGTATCAATAAAATGCAATTTTACAAAGTTTTATTAAAAATAAAAAAGGTATTATTTTATAAATATATATTTCGGTTATCCCAC
>NEEE01005630.1:22708-37610 GCA_002278615.1 Pogonus chalceus | reverse complement strand
TTTTTTTTTCTAAAACTTCTTCCAAAGACTTAATTTCAGTTAATTAAAAGCATTCAATCAAAATGAATAAGTATTTTTGAATGGTCAAACAACTTTGCAATCATTTAAATCTTTATAAAATAAAACATCAAAGTAAACTGCCCAAGCTCCTTAAATTTCGCCAATTAATTATCAAATAATATACCGAAGTTGTTATTAAACATTTAACTTTATTTTTACGCGAGTCTTTTGACCTTTTGTATTTTTATTAAAATCTTTTTAAAAGTTTTGTGATTAAAAGCGAAAACTGCAAATTTGATAAATGTCACAATCAACTGGTTTGACTTAGTGTTTGTTGTCGCAATTTAGTTAAAAGTTACTTGTCGTTTGTGGGTAAATATGTCGGCCTTCATCAAAACTTAATGTTAACTTTACGTGTATTTCATGTCCCTTTACACTTATCTTATAACTGTAATGTACATTGTTTTTTTGTAAGAAAGTTAAATTGAATAAAGGAAATCTTGAACACAAAAACATTGTACACAAAATTATCTGATTGGATGTATTACAATGGTGTTCATTTGTTTCGTTACTATGGTATACTGATATTGTTGTTAATTACAATATTACTTCGTTGGAAATTAACAGATATATTTCAATTTCAAGATGTTATAATTAGAATATAATATTCTTAGAAAAAAATTCATTACAAAATCTGAAGCTTTGAAAGCAAATTATTTAAAAATTTCATTTAATATAATGTGAAACTTTATTTAATCTTTTTTAAAATGCATATAATATCATATTATAATCAACTTGGAGAATAAATATGCGATTAAACACAAAAAAAAAAAACAGAAAAATATTTCTAAAGCCGAATAAATACTTTGAATATCCTTGTTAATTAACAAAAAACCTAAGATACATTCATTTGATAAATGTAATTAGAGTTGTAACAGAAAACAAATATCCTAAATAACAAAAGTAAATGGCAACATAGAAAAATAAAAATAAAACAGTTGTCTTCCTTTTATACCGCAAGAAGTTACTGCGTACCCAAACCGAAATAGCTGGTATCTGGTCGCCAGAATCGGATTAAAGTGAGTCGGTCGGATTAAGGAGTGCGGATAAGGGATTAGAGTTTTACTAATGTCAAGACGCACCCGAAATACCGACCGTTTTCAAATCGATGAATTTTGTATTCTGACGATTTATCTTCTTTAGTAATGATAATAAATGAATTAATATTTTTTTAATGGAAAGTAGAATTATAGCTTTATATTCCTTCCTTTTTCGTATTATAGTTTTTCTTTAGTCTATTCATGCTGAAGCTCTAATTATAACATTTCTTTCTAAAATTAAGTTTTGAAGGACCTTGAGCAGCAGAGGTAGTACAAAGCCTAGTTGAACAAATAATTTGAAGCTTCCATATCTCAGATTTTTATAAATTTTATTGCTTTCTATAATAAATTTGGAACCAGTGAAAAAATTGTTCTTAAATTAATTTTTTGCTTGAGCTTTAACCAGTTTTGTTATTATTTTACTGATCATTTAAGCCCATTTTAAAACAGATCTTTTCTAGTACCAGTTGAAAAACCTTTTTTCAATCTAAATTAAAATAAAATAATTACTAATTATTTTCGAATCTTATTCTCTAATTACTGAACATTTGCTTTTAACTTTCAAGTGAGTGCGGAATCATTTTAATAGAAAGGGGTCTTATGTTGCCTTTAAGGACCTATTGTATATTTTAGGTAATTAGAAAAAAAATTAATAAAAAAATTATATAAAAAATTATATTTCAAATACCTTAACATATTATCTTTGGATTAGGAAACTATTTGCTGATAAAAAATTTACTTAAATCTAAAATGAAATCAAAATTATAAACCCAAAATTTGGCAAGACAAAGTAGTAAGAAATAAAACAATTTTATTATCTGTCTGTACTTATCTATTCATTTTAAGTTATATTATATATAAATACATTATTTCGGAATGAGAAACAATTTTNTCGTACATGTACATATCTTAGAAATATCATAGTTAACAAGAGAAATGTCGACTACTTGAGCACATCCGTTGTTTGTTACAGTGCTACTGGCAAAATGTAACGTAACGTAACGTAACACAACGTAACATTTGGACGTGTAACGCATGTCAAGCTGTTAAACCAGACATGCGACGAGCTTATTTAGATTCACCCTGAGGTACACACTTACACATTCACTCTTTCACGTATACATATATTCACATACTCATACAATGCGAATGGTTTTAATAATGCGAGCATTTACATTTACTCGTCGCATATTCATTTTTATATTCCATATTTTTTTGCGTTTTATGCTTTTTAAGAAAAAAATTCATATTAAATTCTCAAGGAGACTACCAAACGAAAAAATATATTATCTACTTATATTTTATTAATAGAAGATCAGCGGGTGGTGATGCAACATCTTGAGCTAACCAAGAGTTTTCAACTGGTCCAAATAAAACATACTTTAAAATTGGCTTAAAAAGCTAGTTTAACTGGTTAAAGACTAACGAAAAATCGTCTACAAACCGATTAAATGCGTAGTTCTTAAAAAACCAGTTTCAAACTGAATGCATAATTTTGTATTATAAATTTAACAACCGAACAGAGATTCGAAACTCTAAAAGAATCTCATAGGACTTTAAGCACTAATTAACATGTTACTAAAATAGCAGCGGTGGTACAATTCTAGTTGATCTTTCATTTTAAATATATTAACATAAGATAGAGAACAGGTTTAAAATTATTTGTTCAACTAGACTTTTGATGTACCCAGATCCTTCAAAATATAATTATAGAAATTGATGACCTGTACTGTGAGAAATCATTCAAATAGTTTTAGAGTCTATTTAGTAAGTTTCTTAAACGAGATAAAACTAGCTTTAAATGTTGAAGCTAACTACAACTATATTATTAATAAGCAGTCTCTGAGTTTCACAGCTTTCCACTTGCATTTTATTGAAACAAATATGTGAAATAGGGGTGTAAGGGGTAACAAACAACACATTTACCCAAATGTTAACCTCTCCTGCACGTGGTGCACCCTGCAAGATAACTAACGAGGCCCTGACGACCGACTAGAGGCGGTATAACCTTTTCTCAGCAATATAGCTGACTATGGGAACTAAGGAAATGTAGTTCCTATTCTCATCTTCCAATCTGTCTTACAAACGTGAAAGATTATGGCTATTAAACTCTCGAAAAGAAGAGGCATATGTCTTAGGAATAGACACTTCAATGTAGAGTACTTTAAAATAAAGAACTGATTACTTTAAATATTGAAGCTAAAAGTATCTTTTTTGTTAATTATCTGGAATTATTAGTATTATTTTGATTATATTTAAAACATTTAAAAATGAGAAACAGATAACTTCAAATGTTGAGGCTAACTACCGCTAGTTTATAATCTCGGAATCATTCAAATTAATTTGAGAGTTTACTATTGAAGCAGAACAAAGTTTATATATTCATCAGATACGCAATAAGTAAAGCACACAATAATGCATTCAGCTTTGCATTTACAATTCCATTCAATGGAAGTAAAAAACCAAACATTTAAAATTTATAAGCAAAACAAATTAACAAAAATGACACTAAACTATCCGAAAACATCACATGTGCACATTAAATATCGCTTATTCACGTTTTTAAATGCAACGATAAAAACAATAGATATTTCTCAACCTCTTTTGTTCTTCCACACAGACATTGTAAAAACTTAACAAAAAAAATACTGAGTAATCTGCATACACAAATGCCACTAATACATTCGCAAAAAAATATTCCTACACATTGTCGTCACGCAGAACCGCAGATAACAAAAACTTTTACACATTGTGGAGAAAAAACTGCTACAAACGCATCAAAAACATACTCAAATATATTATAAAATGTATACAAGTTGTAAGAGATTCAAATGTATCAGAAAACATATTCAGATATGTAGACGAAACGATGAAAAAATGGATACTTTAAACTTACAAATGTTCAAAAAAAAATATTTTAGTATAACCTCATATTTTATCCATTTAGAAAAACTAGAATCATAAAGATAATATTCTGCAATTTATTTGAAGGAATTATTTGAATTCTTAAACGACTGACATAATCTGGAAAATAGAAGATATAGCTCAGCAGATTTCTAAAATAACACTGAAGCTTTCATTACGTTATTAAATTTAAAGCAAGCTTTGATCATTGAAGTATATTTTATATTAATCAAACTTTCTACATGCTTAAACACTGGAACAATTAAAGAAAACTACGAAGTATCACAAGAAATTTTCTTAAATAATAGCTATAAAACTTTTTTCTCTCCAATTCTAAATTGAAATTTATAGATAAGCAAAAATTTATAAGATTTCTCAGGTATCTCCAAAAGCTCTCTAAGTATCTTAGTGTTTTCAAAATTTGATGTCAAGACTTTTTTTACAATTACCTATACTTTTTATATGTTAATGACCATTTTTTAACTTCTAAATATCCTCAGGTACATCTGAAAGCTCCTCAAGAATCTTAATTTTTTCAAAATTTAGCATAAAGATATATTGATATAGTTGACGACTATTTTTCACCTCCATGATACCCAAATATTTCTAAATATCTTAAGGTATCTCCAAAGGCTCTTTAAGTATATATTTATTTTCAAATTTCGAAATGACAAGCTATTAAACTATTTAATTTATCATTTTAAAACAATATCTGATTGACTTACCAAAAACAACTATTATCTAAAATACAAGTCAATAATAAGCCCAATCTGTTTCAAAGAAATCCGCAAAAAGAACACAAATTCAAAAATAATTGCCATTTTTCAATCAAATCTTTTAAAAAAGATATTTGGACGTTTTCAAGCATGATCTTCAGTAATTAAACAAACAAATACTATAAAAATTCACTTTACATTTCTACATAATTGTTCCTTTCCAACAATGTTTTTAAATAAAATATCAGTTAAAAGTAAAATAAAGTACTGCTTAATAAAAGAATAAAAAAAATACTTGCATTTACATAAGCTTACAAATAGAAACATTGTTCTCTTAATGATAACATTTGCGATGTGAAATAAACATGTGCAATAATTTCCATCTATTAAAGTGAATATAATGTTATTATCCTCTGAATTTCATCAAGTATTAATTATCATGTCAAATATTAACAATAGTCCACATAAATTCAATAGATGCGCTACTAAACCATTTAAATTTATAATTTAACAATTTTGCAATTTGAAGTTTATTGTAATAATATTTGATATTGTTCTGAGAAAATATTAGGATTACAGAGCTTTGCTCTGGAGTATAGTTAACTTTTATTTTCATTAAAAAACCTCAATTATACATAATTAACTTCCCTAAATTTTAATTACAAGAATGATATGAATTCTTCTGTGGTAAGAATACTTTAAATATGTTTGGCTTCTTAATTTTGGAAAATGTGATATATAGGCTTGTGACAATTAATTTGATTCCATTGCATTATTTAATTATTATGCTGAAACTTGGAATAAACACGGATCATAATATTTTTAATCGATTCCTACTTTAAAAATAACATTGGCCATTTTTGAAAAAAAAACTGGACTCTAATGCAGCAAATTTCTACATGTAAAAGTTTTTTTAAATATCTCGAGAAATAATAAAGTTTCGGAGCTTAAATTTGGAATATATACGGCTGATATTGTATCTAATTGATTTTCATATTAAAAAAATTAGCTATATTGCTAAAATTAACTAAACTCTTGTTCAGGGCTTTTTTTTAAATTTCGACTGTTTTAGTTTTTTGTAAATATCTCGAGAAATAATGTAGCTATTAAGCGGATACTTGAAACATGCACAAATAAAAATATTTCTAATTGCTCATTGCAATATAAACAAAAATTTAAAAATTGGCTATTTTGGCAAAATTATTTGAACTATAATCCAACGATTTTTTCAAATTTTGATTGTTTTAATTTTTTAATATCTCTGGAAATAATATAGCTGTGAAGCTAAATCTTGACAGAATACATTTTCAATTAACTAAGTTACAACTAATTTAGTAACTTTAATTCACTATTTTTGCTTGCTAAAAGTAATAAAATTTCATACTCATACCATGAGGACATAATATCAAGAACGTTAACTTAATATAGGGTTGAATTATTCAAAGAAATTTGCTATTGAAAATATTCATGAATAAAACACTTCTAGACAAAATTCATAGCTTTAAAAACAAATAGAAGTCTAAAAATTTTTATGATCAGTGAAGGAAAGCAACAAATCTCCGATTTCAAACAATTTAATTTAATTATAATAAATATATCGAAATATATAAAGTATTTTATTAACAATTTATCGAAAGTTCTATTTTGCATTTACAAATTTTACGATATTCATTTCCGGAATCAAAATTTTCAGAAATCAAACAAAAAGAATGCAACACAAAAGCTCGAAACAAGATCAGATACCACATGTACATTGTACGGAAAACCGGAAGTTTACCGCTGTCGTCTGTTTGCGGCATGTTCTGTGATGTGACGTCACTCTTGGTTTGTTCCAGGATTCGTAATTCTAATTCACAGTTTCATGCATTTACAAGCATTCCATATATTGCTAAATTATTTGTTATCTGTTGTTCCAAATTGTAGTTTTAATAATTAAAATACTTGTTAATTGCAGGTTATGTTACTATTTAATTGTTTAAAACAATTGATTGTAACTTTTAAAGTTTTTAAACATCAAATTTAATTTATACAAAGTTTTTCTTTAAAATAATTACAACAATAAGAGTAAATAAGTATAAATTATGTATAATTAAAATATAAACGTAAATTGAAATGTAACGAGAGGTAATAAGTGTCCTAGAAAGCCCTAAAATATGTGAAATCCGTTCCTGGTATCTGAAACGCGAACGAGTAAAGTTTCCGTCGGTAGCGAATTGTATCCACGGAGCATAATATCGATCGTCTTGGCCCACAAGAGCCGCTAACGCTATTTTAGAAACAACCTGTATAAATATAGGACCAGTTGACACAGGTCACCGGCATACGTTCAAAAGCACCGTCAAATATTTATTATAATAGTACAATGAATTATCCTTGTGTTCCTATTCGAACTACCGGTTCGATTTATCGAATTATTTTCTGTTATTATTCTAACTGAATAATGTTTATTTATTTTATCTATTTTTTATCTTTGTTGAAGTAAAATGAGCAAAAAAAGTTTATATACTTAAACAAAAAATAAAACTTATTAACTATAGCTTATTCTCAAATAGGAAATAGAAAAATAATATATTTGTTTATTTATTAAATAGATTAAATACATAAATAATTTATTACATGTTTACGTATTCTAAATTTTTATAAAATCCGCACTAAGTGCTGATCAAACTATTCTCTAAGTGCTCAACATATTATTTGTCTCTACTCTATGTTTATAGTAAAGTATGCTCTAACTTTTGCTCTAAATACTAAACAAACTACTCATTAAGTACTCAAAGAACTGTTCTTTCAATTCTCTAATTATCTGGTGCATAAATATTTCATTATTAATTAATTATATTTTAAATACTCTACTAAGAAAGCTACTATTAAATTATCCAATTATATTTAATTCGTACGCTCAATATATTTCTTAAAACTGTATTTAAAATGCTCAAAAAACTATATTTTCAACCATTTATTATCTGTGTTCTAAGTATATAATAATCATCGCTCTAATTGTAGGTATTTCATGCAGTCAATTCATAATGCTTTCAAATACTAAATACTAAAGACATTAGTTTCTAAAAATTCTAACTCAAATTGCGTTCCAAGTGTAAATATACTTTATATTTAATTGATATTTATCTGTATTCTAAGTATGTAATAATCATCGCTCTAAAAATACCTTGATTTTAAGTAACCGTGCTTGAAATACTAAATATATTAATCTTTAAGTGCTCCAGCTCAAACTATTAAGTAAACTATACACTTGACGATTATTAACTATCTGTGTTCCAAGTATAGAATAATCATCGCTCTAAAAATGTCTTTAATTCAACTATCCGTGCTTAGGATACTTAATATATTAATTTCTAAGTGCTCCAGCTCAAACTATTAAGTGAACTATACACTTGACGATTATTAACTATTTGTGTTCTAAGTATAGTTTAATCATTGCTCTAAAAATGTTTTTAATTCAACTATCCGTGCTTAGAATACTTAATATATTAATTTCTAAGTGTTCCAGTTCAAACTACTAAATAAACTATACACTTGGCTATTGTTAACTATCTGTGGTATAAGTATATAATAATCATCGCTCTAAAAATTTCTTGAATTTAATTAGCAGTGCTTAGAATACTAAATATATTAATCTCTAAGTGTTCTAACTCAAACTTCTAAGTAAACTATTTACTTGTCCATGAACTATCTGTGTTCTAAGTATATAATAATCAGCATTCTAAGTATATCATGAGCTTAATTGTGCATACTTAATATATAACAATTATTATACTTAGTACTCAATAAAATAAGTTTGAAATTACATATTTAATATTCACTTATTGCAGTTTTAGCTTAATATAATTTCAATAATAACTGTTAATTCAAATTTAAATAATAACTACGATATTTTACGACATAAAATAAATTTAATTACATGATATTAAAGCTCGTTCTAATAATCAATGACAGATTAATAAAATATCATATTATATTATCAATACTTTGAAAACAATATACAAAATTATAATAATAGTATAAAATAACATTTATTCTATTATAATTATCCGTAATATAAAAGAAACTCATATATTTTCCTTTTACAGTAAACATACAAGTTATTAATAAATAAATAGTTCGAGTAACGAACGAAAAAAAAAAAATAATTGATTTGTTCTTCCACCCACAAATAACATTTAGTAATGTTGCCCTACATTGAATTTAACTTAATTATACGTATATAACATAAAAACATTAATACATCGTTGAGTAGCCATATTACATATATCAACATGTTAACACTAGTTTTTTATACCCAAGGTCATATATAATTTCATGATATTACATTTTTAATTTGATTTACTTTTTTTTCTCATGTACATATTACAAGATGACATATTTGTCATTTACATAATAAAATGAAACATTTTTAATTATAATTTTTTTTTATTCTGATACTAATTGCTTAATTAAAATGTGTTGTATGCCAGGAAAAATTTGAAAAGTTGATTCAGTACTTCTAAAAATAAAAATAAATGTTCATTTTTATTACCGCAATATCTAGGGATTATGAATAAAAAAACAGTGCGAAATTTAATTATATTGTGATTAATTAAAACCGTTCATAAGCGGATCTAATTTAATGCGATTTTATTTACTGTAGACTTCAATCTGAATTAGACGAAACTTTTATTTCTTGTTGTTTTTATTTGTTGATTAATTGGGTTAGAATGTAGATAAGTATTGTATTTTAATGTATATTACTATTTATTTGTAAATTTGTTTGAATCTAATATGATTACTATCTTTTTTTAAACTATGTAAATTATATAATTAAATTTTTATAAATGTGCTCTAAGTGCTTACTATTACTCTCTAAGCACTTACATACTAAATAAAGAATTGAAAACACCCCTAAGTATTCTGTATACTTATCATATTCTAAATACTGAAGTATTAATACTCTAAACTTAAATATACTATGTTCTTAATTAACAACAATCTAAGAATTAAATAAGTAATCCTATTCAGTAAAGTAACTCTTAATACTTACTTAGTTAATAACGCTTTAAATACTTGTTATACTATATTTTTCATATAAATACTAATTAATTTATGAAATAATACTAATATTAAAATCAAATCAACATTATAATATTTTCAGTATTTAATATACTAAGTTCTAATTAGTTTAAGTACTCAATTAACTATAGTCTAAGTAAAAAATAAACTTCCCTTTAAGTGTATAACTAATTCTCATCAAACCGTATTTCAAAAACTTAAAAATGAAGCTCTAAGAACACATTTAATATTCTAAACAAGTTTGACTTAATATTAATGTAATTAAAAACTATAGCCTTTATCCTAGGTATTGAATAAGTTGCACTCTAAATAATAATTAATGTATAATACTTAGTAAACTTATTCCAAATACTCAATAAACCATTCTTATCAGTTTAATACTTATTACACTGCATTCTAATTACTTAAAATACTGAGTCAACTACGATTTAAGTAAGAAATAAGCAAAGGAATAATACTTAGTAAACTAATTTTAATACATACAGTAAACAACGCTCTAAAGACTTAAAATATGTGCCTAATACTGCATAATATGCACTCTTTATACTTATAATGCTACTTTCTAAGTACTTGCAGTACTAAATATTTAAAGAGCTTCATACTAAGTAATTAATTAATGAAGCTAAAATAATTTTTATGTTACAATAAACTACGGTCCAAAGACCTAAAATTTGTACTTAATACTGTGTAATATGTACTCCTAATACATATTATGCTACCTTCTAAGTACTTGCAGTACTAAGTATATAAAGAGCTTCGTACTAAGTAATTGATTAATGAAGTTAAATTAATTTTTATGTTACAATAAACTACACTCTAAAGACTTAAAATTTGTGCTTAATACTGTATAATATGTACTCTTAATACTTATTATACTACCTTCTATGTACTTGCAATACTAAGTATTTAAAGAGCCTCGTACTAAATGTTTTCTAAAAATCAACTTTCTAAAAACTTTTAAATACTAAAATTTTCTTCATTAAATAACTAATAAAATAATTTTTGCTCAGTTATCATATTTTCTATACTCTAAGTAACTCAAAAAACCAACATTTGAAGTAGTTTAATAACTTTACATCAGCTAACAAAAAAATTGTGCTTTTAACAAAATAAAAAATTCAATTATTTTCATTTTTATCATAACTGTAAAGAAATAATTTTATTTATTTAATTTACTGACATTTATAATACATAAAATTAAGAGAATTATAAGTTTTCCGCGCTTTTTTTATTTAAAATTTGTTTTAAATAGGCAGAAAAAAATGCATTGAATGCAATTGATTTATAATAAAATATGAATTTTTTAATTTGATATCTTATCTATTAAAAACATTATTTCATCCTTATCTTGAATATATCGATTTAAACTCATATCAGAAAATTAATTTCCCTTTGTTCTAAAAAGGTAACATTTATTATAGAGTCCGGGGAGCCGTATTAATCGTTAGTAGTATATTATAAAATATTATGAGGGCGAAAGAATTTTTGTGCAGAAAATGCGATATGTAGTCTAAAGGTTGGTTGGACCTTGTAAATCGATGAAAATGTCAGATGAAATTCTGAATTTATGAGTCTCAGTACAAACCCTTGACCTTTAAAATTGTGCTCATAACTCATATTTTGACTTATGCTGCTGTCTTTATTCATCTTTTTAAATGTACATTTATTTTTCCGAATAATATTCTATTTGATGTACCAATGCTTTCAGCAGAATATATTTTGAATAATTTATAACTAAAACAGTCCCTTGTTTCATGTCAATTTTAAATTAAAATCATATGATGCTAAACTAAATTTATCCTAAAGAACAAATGCATGTTCTGTTAATAACAATATCCCACAGCAATTGTTTTATTTCGCTGCGATCGTCACTTCATTTAGATGGTAAATAAATTGATTTTCAATCAATTTGAAGAATTTTTTAATTTATCCATTCAAGTTTTACAGTGGGAGGACTTTTTATAAAGTTTCATTGTTGACGTATCATGGAACATTGGATTTTTTTGAGTGCTTTGTTTTAAAACAAATGAATTATGTGTTTATTGGTTTTTTCTTTATTAACCTCAAAATTAAATTCGTTTATTAATATCTTTGTCAGTTTGGAAGTTTTGCTATTTTATTCATTAATTGTTGATTGTATTTAAGATCAAAATAATTATTGAATTTGAGACAAAAATTTGGACACAAAATTGAAAAATATAAGGAATTTAGATGAACCGGTATAAAAAAAATTTCAAAAAGATTTTTTTGAGATTTAGGACCAAATATTTTAATAATATAAATATATTACTTTGTGTTTTGGCTACTGAAAAAATCAAATTTATTTGTTGAAGTCCAGGATTTATTTAAGATCTATCGTTTTCAAATATAATTATTCATTTTTTAAACTATCTATTAGCAGACTTTTTATGATAGGAATATTTAACATAGCTTGCTTATAAATCTCCAATCGCTTAAGAGATATTAACTTTGGGAAAAAAAAAACTTTAACTATATATTTTCGATTTTATTTTAGAATTTTCATAAACAAATCGTCTCTTTATCCAAAAATAAAATGTCTTGATATAAGAAATAAATAATTATTTTAAAAATTAGTTTTCTAAATCCCTAAAATATTTAATAGATACTGCGCGCTTGTGTTTAGAAAATAATCTTTACGTTACTAAATCATAGAATCTAAAAAATTGTAGAAATCTTTTAGATATTCTGCTTGATAACCAAAACGTTCATTAATTTGTTAAAACTAAAAACTTTGTCAAACTGTATTTGTATTACATTATTTTCAACTTTTTGATATTAAAATCTAACAATACATGATTTCCTAAACATTTACAAAACATCGCGTTGTACAAATAATTGAATTTATATTTAGTTTACAAAACAATACATAAATACTAGTGAAGTACAATGGAATAAATATATACACATATACAAACAGACGTAAAGGTTTATAAACAACCTTAGTTCAAGCAACACTACAATATATACAATCCCGCGAGACTAAGAGAGATAAATGGACAAAAGTTGTATAAAGCAAAGGAAAGAGAACGGTCAAATGCACATAAAAGTAAAAAATAGATAAACACGGAAATAAAAGAGAGAAAATTGACGAATGCATAGAAAAAGAAAGATAAACAGAACACATAGAAAGAGTAAAAGATGAAACAGCTTAACAAACGGTTAAATTGTAAGTTAAATGCACCCGAAAGACTAGCCACTGGTATGGTTTAAACGAGAGATAACACTGCTCATAAAATGTCTACAAAATGCTGACATAAACTGAGTGAAATTTAATTTGTATAGAGTCGGATACTGGGATTGGATAATTCGGAAATGGCTACGAATATTTTATGATGGTGAAATTTATTCAAGTAGATATTGTGACAGAATTTTAAATGTATTTTCGGCTTTCATATTTAAATAGATTTGCTACATCAAATATAAAAACTTTTTTTATTTTTTCAATTGCCTAAAATCTCATTTAAATTCAATACATTTTTATATCTTATTTGATTCTTCTGCGATTATTGTATTTTATTAATCATTTATTAGTTACTTCTTTGAGAGTTTAACATTTAATATCAAGTGAATTTGTTTGTTTTTGATCAGGTTCTAACTGATCTTTTAAGTAGCCAATATATTCTTATATTTAGCTCTTCTTTAAGATAAAGATCATTATAAATAACGTAGGCAATAATTGATGAAGGCTTCAAGAATTCATAACAATATATTTGAATCAAAAATTTTGTAATTGCAATAGAAACCGTTTATAACGAGCACGGGAACAACAAAGGCAATTGAAGGAATCAATAGTCGTTATATTAGTGGTAAATTAATTTAATTTTTTTAATGTTTTAATTATTAAAGCTCAAGTTTCTGAGACAAAATTCAGCTGTAGTGTTATAATTATCTCTACACAAGTTATTATCTAAGATTTTAGTTCAAAAGACTCTGAAACAGATGACTTCAGAATTTTAAGGAATTGTACTACCAGCTGTTTAAAGGTCATTCAAAGCATATTATATATTATATAATGATTAAAAATCTATTACTAAAAGTATTTTATCGTAGTACTTAATGTGAAATTAAATACCCAACGTTTATTTCTATAATTCGATTAACAAATGTCTAAAAAAGCAAACATCAAACACATGTAATCCAATAAAATGAAACTGTTAACTACATTAAATACTCAACACTAATATCACTTATTAGTCCATTGAAATAATCAATAATAAACCTCATCCGAACATATAAATAACAAAGTGTTTGAACATTAATTGGTTTACAAAATGTCCCAAAGGTTTTTAGCATCGCAAACACTTTACAATTGTCTGACTCTTTGATACGTGCATCATTCAATTTTGCTGATGCATCATGCATACATGATTGCTATTATTATTATTTGTCCGTTGGAATGTATGCAATGTTTTAGTCAAATTTACTTCACAGCTTTTTGCTTATTTTGACGTTATTCATTTTATTGATGTTTATAGGTTATTATTGAAAATGGTTTATTAAATCCTTTGTTTTATGTTATATGTGTTAATATTAGTGTTCAAAGCTTGTTTTAAGTTCAATTTTCTTCTTTTATTTAATTTATTAGTTGATTAGTTTGATGTTGAAATATCTGCTTTGAATATATATTCCAAAATATACAGACAATAGATTATTTAATAATTTTGTTAAGTTTTTACGGGTGTCCTTTTTTGGGAAAACAATTGATGGGTTGCTTTAATTTCAGAAATATTTGCTGAAACTGAAATGTTGTCAGCAAATTACTTTATTTTCTTGTAAAAATAAGAACTGGTAAAAGTATTTGCGGTATATGTGTTTAGTTTTTAGAAAATCGTAGAATATTTTTTCCTTATTTTTATACTATAAGTAACAAATTTAAAAAAGATTATATTTATAATAAACTGAATGCTATAGCGCCAAATTGGATATCTTTCCTAGTTTTCATGATTTTTTGCTTTTATGTCATAAATTGAAGGCAAGTATGCTAGATTAAAAATCCATCTTAGTTTTCGAGATAAATGAAAAAACAGAAATGATCAGTCAATCTTATTTTTATAAATTAAGCCATTAAATATTTTTCTTATTTTTATATTTAAAAAT
>NEEE01005630.1:8830-22670 GCA_002278615.1 Pogonus chalceus | reverse complement strand
TCAAAATACAGATAATTTTATAAAAAGTTAAGTTACATAATTATCATTGTTTTTAAAATAATTTAATAAAAAGAAATATTAAAAATCGCTAAAACTTGACACAAAAACTGTTTTCTCTTTCTTATAAAAAAGCAGTTATTCATTAAAGAAAAGATGATATATTTAAAAATCTATCTTAGTTTTCGAAAGGCAAATTGCGAAAATCTGAATTTCTGAAATCTGCAAACATCCCTAAAATCTTACTTTTTCTTTTTCAAGCATAAACTACATATCAAACTTAGTAACTTTTATTGTAAATTAAATGCAAAAGCAGCAAAAGTAAATATTTGTAATATTTTTAAAAATATTTGAATAAAACTGAAATATTAAAAATCAACGAAAATCTAGTTATTTATACAAAATTATTATAGATCAAAACAAATCTAATTTAATAAAACTCTCTTTTAAAAAAGCAATTAAATTCACTTATAAATTGATCTAAATCTTAATAACTACAATAATTTTATTTAGTTAACAAAAGTATATAACAAAACAATAAGATAAAAGATAAAATAAAAAAAACTGCTTTTATATTATATTCCCGGAACAAAACTTCTAAAAATAGATAAATAAATCATTCAATACATTTATCTACGCAATATACATGACGTACGAACATAATAATAAAAATAAATTACATTTTTAAATCAGTTTCAGAAATATATTCAAAGAAACAACAATACAATACCTTGATGTCAGCAAAGTTACAATTTCAATAAAACAATTTTGCATTTCAAATAAGGGAACATAAAAAAAATTAAATAGAATTCTTATCACAACACAAACTACAAGAAGTAAGATCCGGAAACCGGAACTAATTGTGCTAAAATTGCCGCGTTCGTATTCATGAAACAGAAAATAAATCTATAATTTAATGAAATGAAAATGCAATGACGCAATTTTACCAAAGTTATGTACATGTCATTCAAATGTCACTAAGCGAATTTATTTCGGAATTCGCTACAAACTTTTGCATTGTTGTTGATTTATATGCAAACATTTATTTTAAATATTATTGCGGGGAAAATATGTCAATATTTTTATTTTCAATATTAGGTTAGAAAATTTTATTATTTTATCGATTTTCATTATATAGCTTTGAATTTATATTATATATAAGATATTTTTAATCATTTTAATTGTATTTTCGGAAGTAAAATTAAAGAAAAAAACATTTATAAAGTCATTTTAAAATATAAAACACAAACTAAATAAATTTAAAAATCAACAATTTTAAATAAAAACATTAGTATGAAAAATATAATAGCACGCACTTTCCAGTTAGTGGTTCACATATGTGATGTTATGTGTTGTGTTGTGTTATGTTATAGACTGACCCACTTTTATAAAAATAAAACGTCATTACATGTCAGGAACACGCATGATTGATGACAAAATTGTAAATGGTCCATTTCTACTAATTCAGCAGCTATTTCTGTAATTTGTAGGTAAATATGAACATTTTTTTCAGTTTATTGTTACCTGTTACCTGTTATTATCTTGTGTTTGTTTTATTTATGCAATTGAGTTATATGTGTATGCTTATTTTTGAAGTTAAAGAAAGAGATACTTAGATACAAAAAAGAAATGAAACTAAATATGGCGATAAGTCGTGCATATTTAGAAAGATAGTAGCTTAAAGTAATTTGGGCTAGTTTAGAAATAACTAAAGGTATATGCTTAAACTAAATGGTTTTTTTTTTACACTCAAAATGGCTACCATAAGGCTTGATTATAAAGTATATTCTAAGAGACAAAAATTTGGCGATATATTTAGAAAGAGAATAGATTATAAATAACTATATGACCACTATATATACTCAAAATGGCTACTATAAGGAATGATTATAATATTTAAATTCCAAGAAAATTAAATTAATATAAATTAAAGTTATAGATTGAGAAAATCTTAATATTCGGTGTAATCATAAAATATATTCAACTCGCGCCATCCCCTTGATACTATGCAGTTATTTTTCAATTCCGAATCCAGTAGAATTCACTTGAACATAAATGGAACATCCAGTAGGCTACAGGATGCAGTGCAAACCGAATAATCGAAGAAGGCGGTCGTTAATTGTGTCACCGCATCATCTATTCCGGGCGTCTAACTCGACTTGCACTCACAGGACATAAACGACAAGGAACGGAAAATCTGTGCCAAAAGAACTAAACAGAGATAGTAACAGGAACGGACAAACAGAATGTTCTTGGTAGCAGATTCTTTAAATTTTTTAGTGTTGCTTCAAGTACCATTACGTCTAGTTTTATTTAATTTGAACTTTTATATTTATTGTTATGGGATTTTTTGCTGGAATTGTTCATATTATTTTAAATAAAAAACAGTTTCCAAATAAATTTACTATAAAATTGAAAGTTTTTTCATTTGAAAACATAAAAAAAATAAAGAAAATCTTGATTTGAATATCTGAAATTTCAAATATTTTGTTTTAAATACGAAACTTCAATCTTCATAATTTATGAAAATATATTTGAAGTTAACTTCAAAATAATATAAAAAAATAATATATTTGTATATGTTTTGTTAAAAATATATAATAAAATATTCTTATAATCCCAAAATTTCTAAACACTGCTTTAAAAACATATCTAACGCATCCTGTTTGTCTTATTTTTTAAAATAAGGCAATGAATTATTCACAAATATTTTGGAAGAACTTGACCTGCAACAAGATATCATTTTGAACAATAATTTTAAAAATCAAAAGCCCGACAATTAAAGGAAAGGTTGAAATAGCAGAACGTGTGCAATTCAATAAAGATATCGAAAAAAATAATATTGATTTCATTGGAAAACTTCACGATGAGTATAAAATATATTTTGATAAGCCTGTACGTGTCATTTTCCAAAATTAAGAAGCCAGAAGCATTTAAGCATGTAAAGTACTCTTACCACAGGGAAATTCAAATTATTCTTATAATTGAGTGAGAAAAGAAATTTTAGAAAAATTGCCTAGAAATTTGTTTTTTCATAAATAAGATTTTGTATTAAAAATTAAAGTTAATCATAGTCCTGAGAAAATTTTTACATGGACTCAGATTCTCAAAAACGGCTATAACAATTTTAAAATTACGGATTAGGGGGCTTAAAAAGGTTCTAAGCCCTTTTAAAGATAACGGTACATAAATTTATTCTATATTTCGATAGGATAACTTCTTCCAAATATTGTTACCCTTGGAATTCAATTATAAACAATCATTAATTTAATAACAAACGCCATCGAAAATGTCTTGAAAATATCTAAAATTAATTTCCATGACTGCAACATGTAAGTACTTGCGTCAATGTAACTTTAAAGTAGCAATGTAGCGTGAACATAATGAAATGAGAACTTAGGTTGGCTTCTTTGCGGCAGGTTTGCACAAGAAGATATATAATCGGATATACAACACAGAACAAGCATAAAATAAGCGTGTCTGCAATATCAGCAACTCTTTTATTTTGAGCTGTACTGAACACTGAATTCATTGTTAACTACATTTTCTACATTTCATCTTGTGTGCAAAAAATTTCACTGCAGTAAAAAGGTTATAAAACATCCTTTTAAATTTTCTTTTGGTAAAAAGATTTTTTTGTAGATAAACAAGTGTTATTTCTTTTTTATTTACGATGCATATTTTAATTCTTGTATATTGATAATAATTGTTATAGGTATTAATTGAACAAATGTTTATATTTATAAAAAAAACAATGTTTTGTATTTTTTATTTGTTTTTATTTAGTTTATAATTAGTTTCTTGTTATTTTTCTTTCTTTTTTATTTATACTGAAAATTAAAAAATGCAATTATACATTCTGAAATACAGTTCATTCAGTCTTTTTGTTTTCAGTTTATAAATTAATTAATTTAAAAGATACTTTGAGTCAAGAAATTTATCTATAAGTGTTTCAATTCAGGAAAAAAATCATTTTAGGCCTTTTTTATTCGTAAACTAACTAAAAAATCATTGAATACAATTGTTCGTAAACCGAGGCATTGATCGCAAGTCGAATCAAAATGTGTTCGTAAGTCGAATTGTTCAAACTAGACGCGTTCATAGGTCAAAGTATTACTGTATATGCAATGAATAAATTCTGCAATAATTTAAAATCGTGAATACCAAGTGAACTTACCATTAAATATATTATAATATTAAGATAAAATATCCAATATAAATTTAAACATATTTTAGTTATAAAAAATTTCTTAAAACGCAAACTTTTTCAATTTGCTAAATGTCAAAGTATCAGTTATTGATAAATACAAGTAAATGACTTTTAAAAAAAGTTTGAAACATCAAATTCCTATATAAAAAAAGTATTTTTAAACATACTTTTTAACTTTCAATAATTTAAATATTTAATCTTTTTAAAATTAAATATAAATATATGTTATTAACTTTATTAATTTCATTAACTTCAAAAAGAAAAAAAATCTGTATTAAAAGAAAATCTCCATAATACAATTACTTTCATATTTTGTACGAAGAAAAATAATTAAATTGGATATATTATTTCAGTTTTGATTACATTGTTATTTTCTTCGTTCCGTTTTGATTTAATGGAGAATAAAGCATTTGTTTTATAAATTATTCATTTAAAAATAATGATTTTTAATAAGTAAATTTAATTATTTTGGTTGTTCATTTTAGAAAATATTATTTGCTTCTTAAAGACTTACACCACCTTGGCATTTATCGAAAACTTAAGATATTTTGAGCACCAATTTGAAAAAAATAGTTTCAAGAAACACGAAAAAGAAAATATAGTTCGGCATTAGCGTCTTGAAATCAAACAATAACTTCAGAAATAGTTTGAATCTTGAAATGGTTAAACGTTTAAAATATTCTTAAATGTATAAACAATTTATCTAGCCTAAAAAATTTGATTGTTGAAAATTCTCAAGGTGGTGTAACCCCTTAATAATAACAATCATATCTTAATAAATTTGTAAAACTACACCAAGTTTTTTATTTACTTTCAGTTGCTTTTAGCGAGCTATTAACATAGTTAAATCTAGCAGATCTAAGGAAAATAGTTAAAAAATAAATAATGATTATATAGAGTTACACATTTTTATATAAAAACCATAAAGTGCTATAAATAATAGCAATTTAAAATTCAGAAGAAGTAGATAAACATGAGCAACCATGGTTTTTCTTGCTTGAAATTTAAAAGTTCAACAAACCGTTCGTTCACAAATAAAACTTTTAGAAAGCAGAAAAATACTATCCAGAAAAAAACGTTTCTTCTTCTCTGCGGTGGATATAATAAACGTACGCCGTGAAAACGTATTGCTAAAACCCGAAAAGGTGCTTGAACTTTCGGGTCAATAAGCAAATAGACCGAACCACAAAATATTTATCTGCTTGTGCGATACGGTCATTTTTCTTTTTGTCATTTCTTTTAACAATTTTCTTTAAAAAAGTGATCGTTGTTCACGGTTGTTTTACTTTGTTTTATTTTTTAAATTGATTTACTAAAAAAACTTAAACTTAAAAGTATCAGAGACGGGATAATTCTTTTGTTTTTTAGTAACTATATACAATGGCTCACACTCTATATTTTTATAACTTTTATAACTTAAACCTTTTATTAAAATAATATATTAGCTTTATACTAACAAATTAAACTGAGATAGTTTGGACCGTTATATATTTTACCAGGAAAACGATCCAAAATACATATCAAATGATTTCAAAATAATAGCTTCTCTCTAATTGCCAAAATGTGCTAAAAACATGAGAACAATCCCAAAATTTTAAAATTATCGAACATTTTTAGGATGTATTGGGAAGAAACATGACAATTAAACAAAGTTCTAAAAAATAAAAGTGACTTATAGAAAGAATAGAAAAAATTGAGCTGTCTTTTCGTTAAAAAAATTGTGGAATCAATGCCAAAGACACATAAGGCCGTACGAAAGCAAAATGGCCCATCTACGAAGTAATTATTTCGAAAATTCTTTGTCTGACTTTGAATGTGAGATCGATTTTATAATTTTTGAACTAATGTTGAATCTTTAGATTGTTTTTGCGATTATTAATTTATAAATAATAATAAAGAAGAATAAAAATATTTCATTACTTTGAAGTATTTAAATCTATATAAAACAAAATTATTTATATCTGTATCCTGCAGGTTTTAATGTTAGTTCATTTATTTTATTTTATATTATTAGGTCTGAATTTTGAGGTGCAGTTAAAATTCTATTGATTAATATGAAAAAACTTCACCTAAACTTTGTATTTAATCCTTAAAGGATACTTAAAAGTTATAAATATATCATCTTTGTTCGTAGTTCAAACTTTTTGCACCTTACAAAACCTTCAAAATAAAATATCTAGAAATATATATTTTGTAATTTCTTCGAATAAAAATGCATTAAATATTATTAAAACTTTTTTTTATTATAACATTTAAAAGTAAATTTACTACAAAAAAAAACTATTACGGCTCTGAATATCGGCCGTTCGGTCTTCAATTACAGAAGCGTGGTTCATGACAGTCACCCTAACTCCCTTCCACATCTACTAACCCGCTAACCCGTAAACTAACGCAAGCTCAGCAGGAGCCAGATTGCGTAAATGCACTAGCACATTTAATGGCGTATTTTTCATATCAAGCGTCAAAATTAACGCATCAATCCAATTTTACTGAATCCAACGATATGTTCGCTCATAATGAGACACAAATGATAGCTTTGCGTGCCATTTTGTTGCAGCAATGGGCAAAACGGGGAAAATATATTTCTTGAATGAAGTACGTATGAGATTTGTGACAATGTGTTTTGTTTCAAGTTTATTTTGGTTGATGCATTGTTGATTGTGAATATAGAAAGTCCGGAAATAAGATTTATTTGATTTCTCATGTTTTGCGAAATACCAGAGAAAATATTTTGTGTAAGGCGAATTATAAAAGACAATATTACTGTCACAAAATATGAAAATCATTTGATTTTCATGTCAAATGATATACATATTATATTTAAAAACAATTGACTAAAAGCCAAGAATAAAAAAACAGTTTATTGTAAAATATTCTTACTAAATGTTTCTTATTTAATATCACAAAAAATAATAAACATCAATTATTTAAAATACATTTTTAAAATCAAATAAAATAAAACTTCTTAATAATCAGGCATGAGCAGCTTTAAAAAAACTGAATATATTACAATTTATTATAGAACTTAATATTTGTTTAAAGTTTAGTACAAAACTTATAAAAAGATTGAATTAAATGTTTCAAAACTTAACCAAAATCTCAAAATTTTAAAATTTTCTTTCAAAAACAAGAATTTTATCTGAATTTTATTAAAAAACTTATAACAATATTTCAACTAAATTATGAAACTTACAGATTTCAAACCAGATATTTCAAAAAGTTTAAAATATATTATAAAATTTTAAAAATATCTTATTTTTTATGAAGAACAGAATTTGATCTCAAATTTATTTTAAAAAGTTATAAGATTATAGCAAATAAATTAAAAAACTGCTGATTACAATTTTAGTATTTTAAAAAACTCAAAAATTGCTAATAATCTCAAAATTTTTGTATTTTTGTAGTTTTTTAACTAATATACTCTAAGAAACTTAAAAGAATATATCAAATAAATGGTAAAATTTACTGGTTTTATATTAGATATTTCAAAAATTTGAAACTTAAAATTAAAGAAAATCTCAAAATTAACTTATTTTTTATTTAGAACAAAAATTTTATTTCAAATTCATTTAAAAAAACATGTTAGATTATAAGCAATTTACTGATAACAAATTAAGTATTTCAGAAGACTCAAAATATCTTAATAATTTATAAAAATCTCAAAATTCTTTTAACTTATTTCAAATATAAGATTTTTGTCTGGAATTCATTCAGAAACTTGCAAAAATTCAACAAATAATGATGATAATGAAACAAAATTAATTCTTAGTATTTTAAAAATAAATTTCTTTATTAACCTCCTAATACAACAAAAATATTTCAGAAAAAATTTTAAGCAAATATATCTTCCTTTCTCCAAAAATATTATAATTATATTTGCTTAAAACAAGTGAAATTTTTATCAATTATTTCAAGATTTTTATTCTGCTCTCCTTTAGGCTTAAAAATAACAAGATGAACAAATGTTAATTAAAAATTCTAGAATTACATCTTAGAATCAAAAACAATTTTGAAATGAAAATTTACAAATGCATGTAACAAAATAATGCAATTATTAAAAATTAAAAGCATACGTGTCATTTTAACAATTACAAATAAAAAAACACATTACACATGCAATTCTTGACCTTAGTTAATAGAATAATAAGGTTCAGTATTGATTATTTTTTATAAAATTTTATTTAACTAATATTACAAAATGAATCAATAATGCAGATAAGATATCTATAAATTTATAACATAAGTACACAATTTATTACAATTACAAAATAAAAATATGAAATATCATTTTATGATATTTTTCATCGGGTAATAAAATACATAATGAAATTCCTATTCACGAAAATTTCCCACCAAAAATTTAAATATGCTTATACGACCAGAATTAACATGTTTTTTATTCAAATTAGAAAAGCAACGTCATGATAATTTTAATTAAATTCTTCTAGCTTTATTATTGCATTGTGTAAATATAACACGCACTATAAATGACATCTCTAGCGGTATTTTCCTATTTACCCGTTGTGTAACGGCCTTTTACGATACGCTTTTCCCGGTTCACTCGTACCTTCACAAAGTGAACTCCTAACCTACATAACCTATAATACTCATTCTTAAAGGTTTTCCAACACTTTCTTACACACTTGACACTATTTATACCGATTCTAACTTGATATTTAAATTAGAATTAAATCTAAACACAGAAAACACAATTTTACCTAAACTAACAATTATTTGAAATAATTGATAGAAACAACCATTTTTTCATTCATTGTTGCTAATTGTTGCTTAAATAATTAAAGTTTTTGGTAAATATTGATACAACAATTAGCTTAAAATTAAATATGTACATTCTTCGATATTTACACAGTTTAAATAATCAAATATTTGTTAGGGGTTGTAATTTATATATTAATAAAAAAATGAATATTTTAATTTCAATTCCAAACTTTTTAAGTATAAATATCTAATAAATTTATTGTTTTACAGATTATAAATAAACTTTCATATTTGTTTTAAATATATTTGATATATTTATGAAGAAATAATAAGGGTTGAAAAGCACGTTTTTAAAAGTTTGGTTAGAATTCGTTTCAGTTTTGTTTAGGAATCAATACAAGCTGAAAATGTTAAGAATTTTTGGGTTTTTGGGTTTATTCTGTGTTGAATTTGGTGTTTGAGGGTTGTTTTAAGCATAAGAAATTATATAGAGGGTTGTAGCTAACCTGTCACGTTGAGTAGAGACATGGTGCTTTCGTAAAATTCCTAAAATCAGGCGGGGAATACAAGAGTCACAAGCACGTCGTATAGTAAGCAATGGATGTAAATAATATTAATGATGTTAACGTATTGCGCTTCCGAGGTGCTGAGCGTGTGGCTCGGTGGCCGGCAGCGCCGAGGGCCGGCGGCCACCACGTAGCTCACCGCATCATGTCATCATCATATTAAGTCACAGCAACCTCGTGATGAATAAATAACCGCGGCACAACACAACATTTTTATAACACGGAATATATTGAACTCACACTGTCACACTCGCGTTGCACAATTTGGTGTAATGCAGGTTGCCCACCTAACGCCTGCCTACGAGGAACTGATCGGCGCTGCGTAGACGCGCACACCTGCAGCGGCCATCATGCGACCAAAGGCCCAGGATTGTATCATGCGCCGACGCTCTAGACGCCATACAATACACTCAGCAGGATTGTACGTGGATGGAGTACACACCAAAACTACAAACCACAGAACATGTTATTCTCAGTACCGGAACTCGACCTCTTCCATTACAATCTAGAAATCCTAAAAATAGAAACTTATTCAAGCTTTACGAGTCATCAACTTTCTGGAAAACTACAGCTAGAAAAACCATGATAGACATTTGGAAGCTTTTATGAAAAGAACCAGATTCTTGGCATAGACAAAATCCAAAATTCTTCAAAAGCCAACTCAGAAAATTTCCTTTTGAAACTATGAATCAACTGCTCGTCTTGAATTTGTACAAACGATTGTAACTTGTTTTTCCTGCTATATTAGAATTCATCTACAAGAGTGCATTTCCAATAACTATTTTTATAAAACTATTCAGTTTTATTATTAAAATAGAAGCCAGTAACGAAACCCTATTTTCCATCGACCCTCTAATCGCTAAGACTTTATTTACAACAGCACTTTCTAAAATTTGGACTTAAAAGACCTTGAGCAGTAGTGGTAGTATAGATACTAGTATAATTCTGACGCTATCTGTCTAAGTCACATTCATTATTTGAAAACAAGTAACAACTTGTTTCAAATAATAAATTCAATAGAACTACCAGTTGTTTAGGTCACTAAAAACCATTTTAGACTTTCTAGAGATACTAGTTTGAATGATAAAAATCTTATAAACAAAAAACAATAATCAACTCAAACTTTATGAAATAAAATTATTTATTAATTTGTTAATTGAAGAGCAATTTTATATGTTGTTTTCATGTTTCTTAACAAAACTAACATCATAGATAAAATATGAAGAAATTAATTAGTAAAAGAGATAAATATTTATAAAATAATAATCAAAAGATCTTGATCAATAGTCTACTAACAAATATATTTGCATAACTATCTCTAAATCTAGCGAAAATTATTAACTTGAAAGATAAAATTAGGATTAAATATTAAATAAAAAATAAAAAAGAGGAACACTTCATTTTATTAAAAAAAAATAAGATCCATAAAATAATATAATGCCCAAACTTAAGTTCATATAGCAAAATCATGAATAATATCAATTTTAGCTTGGAATGCGGCGCCTCCACCAAATCTCGCAATTTCTCCTGTAATATTTTCATTTATTTTGGAAAGTCCTACAACCACATATACACACAAATATACTCTCACAACTTAAAATTTTCTGCTCGTTGTTCTATCTTCGGGTAAGGGCAGGGGATTACGTGATGACGTCATCGTCATGGCAACCCTCGATCGACGTCAGTGCCGAGGAAACTCTGCGCAGGAATACGCGACATCTCGCGAGTAAACCCGGTGAGGCAGGGCAGGATTCAATAGTAATTTTATATCGTGTAATTAACACTTAGAGTTACAACTACTATTACTTTTTTCTAGTAAATTGCTTTTCGAATGTCATATTTATTTTGCTTCAATATTTCTATATTTTATGCTTTAAATATTTTCTGCAAAAAAATTAGTTGTCGACTAAATTATAACGCTACTCATTTTATATTTGAATCTATAATCTTAAATTGTTTTAAAGATTTTTATTCATGTTTTAATTTTAAATATGGCTTTTAGTTCCAAAGTTTGGCAACTATTGCTCTTAATCATTACATATAAATTCACCAAAAAATTTGTATTCCTGAAATTCATTTTTGCTTAAACATCAAGTTCTGAAATATCCTTAAATAATATTTTCTTTCAATAACCAGGATACCTGGCAATAAAGTAAAACTTTTATCAGCCTAAAGAATAAAAAAACAAAAAACTTGCGCTTAAATTATTCTGATAAATCACCTGCTTCACAGCATCCTATCAAAAATATACCCACAACTTACTTTGTTAAAACAAACAATAACTATCGATGCTTGAAAGATCCGTGAAGCTATAAAAACAAAAATTAATCGAAATTTTTTCCTGCTGGGAATTATTTTTTATAATTTATTCGTTGCAGAACTTACAACTATTCTTTAAAATCTTTAAAGTTTAAAGTTTAATTTCAAATTCAATAAAAATTTTCTTGTATTTTCAATTAGTTAAAATTAAATATGTTATTATAACATTTAGTGATCGTAGTGAACTGACCACACCGTTTTCATTAAACCGAAAATGTGATCGGAAAATCCTGTTTCACCGTCCTGCTTCGCAGGGTAGAAGTAGATTAAAACTATTTATATATTCGATAGTACAAGTAATAAAAAAATTTAATATTATAAAAGTAGGCTATAATATATTCAATTATATAAACAACCATAGAATAAGNGTTATAAGCTCCCGCAATAATATAACAATATTCGATACTAATAACTTCAAAACTACATATTAAATCGCTTAACAATTGAATATCAATTAGCATACAACCTAAAATATGTTTCATTTACATTCTGAAATAAAAATGAACCGCAAACATATTCGCAAACGAATAATTTGTGAATGCGCATGCTTCGTGCAGGTGCAAAATGCATCGGACAGGTTTAGAGGTTAAAGTTCAACAACCTTTTGTTGTATGTAGTTCACGTTTCTACCACAATTGATCAATATTTCAAACAGGTGAACATGTATCTTAGCGGTGAGCTTAATGACTTAATTGGATAGAAAAGATGAGGATTGATTAGAGTTGCTTTTCAAGAGAAAATTTCTAATTAGTAGGATATGGAGCAGTTTTCAAAGTTTCTACGTCGTTGTATCGTATACCATTTTCTCTTGAATTAATTTCACATTATGTTATATATTTGAGAACTTGTATGATCATGTTACATTAGATTTTTGTTTTATATATACTTCAGTTTGTTTGTTTTTACATAGTTTTCAATAATTTAATTAATATATCTACATAGAAAAATGTTTAAAGCATAAACTACTGCTTTAGAATAAAATTTGCAAATAAAATTACTTTAACTCCAGAATCAAATTTCGGCTGCCATATGTTTCTCATAGCAAGTCTTTTCTTGCAGTGATTTTTTTTTTTTGTTAAACTTAAAACAGCAAATTCAAAAATTTAGACACATTAGTTCAACCTTTCATTCCAGAAAAAAATTGTATAATTCAACCAAAATTAAAAGGAATCCCTCCCTTTAACTGACTTTAAAAATTATCTGTATTTCTATAATTTATACGGATTATATTTTAACCTTAAATATAAAATAATTTTTCAGTTAATCTATACTTTAAAATATCTTTAAAATCTGCTGAAGACAAATGAAAACAATTCTTTTTAAATAAATATATATATATTCCTTATCTAATATTTCTATACTTTCGACTTTACATTATTCTTTCATTCTATCAATGAATTATTTATTACTTATATTCTTATATCTATTTCGCTTTATTTTCTATTTGTATTAATATATTTATTGAATTTTATTTCTCTATATACCATATACGAGATACAAAGGTTAAATCCATACAACAATGTTTTAATTTTTGTTAAACAACTGAATGTGTAACATTCATAGCTTAGCTTGATTTCGTGAATATTAAAATTGCAAATTTTAAATTACAGATTAGAAAGGTTATTGAAATGATTCGTAACCTTTAACCTTTAATAAAGTGGAATTGAAAAACAAATTAAAACAGTTGGTTTATGTTTGCTAAAATATTTCTATATTTTCACATATTTCGGCTGCCTCGGGAATTGATGAAAATACCTATAAAGTTAATATTTTTTTTTTTGAAATATTCAACGTTGACTTGATTTTTGATTTTTAGTTGTTATTGCTCATGTTTTTTTACTTTTATGTATTTGTTTTATTTTGAATATTAGCAACGAACGCAAAACTCTAAAACGCGAAAAATTCTAATTTTTATGCTTACTTTATTTTACAATATTCGCATAATTTTAACATAATAATATACGCAAAAAATTGCAAGAATCTCTTATGTACAACCTTAATATTTTTGCAAAATATAGCCATTTTAGAT
>NEEE01005626.1:6935-26013 GCA_002278615.1 Pogonus chalceus | reverse complement strand
AAGTTAACAATAATCATAACAAAACAAACTTATACAGAATATAAATTTTACACAAAAGATCAGGAATAAATAGTTGATGTACTGTCTTACAGTTTTTCGCAAAATTAGTTTATTTGTGGCCATGTATATTTAAAGTTTTAGAGCTTAATCGCTGCATTATTTATCGTGATATTATAAAAAAATAAAAACACTTAAAATCGGATTAAATAATTGATGTTTAGTCTCATTGTTAATTGGAAATTGGACTATCTGGACATCCAATTTTTATTACATAATTTAATAAGACATTTTATGAACCGTTTATACCTAAATTTTAAGCCTAAATATGACACTATTTGCCAAAATATAAATACAAAAGACTAAATGCTTAGAATCGGAATAAATAGCTGATGTATTGTCTGTTTTTCGTAAATTTGATCTAGTTTGAACATCCTAATTTTATTGCATAATTTAATAGGACATATTATGAACCGTTTATATCCAATTTTTAAGTCTTAAAATGATACTATTTGCCAAAATATTAATACAAAAAACTTAATGCTTAGACTCGGAATAAATAGCTGATGTATTGTCTGTTTTTTTGTAAATTTGGTCTATTTTGGACATCTTAATTTTATTAAATAGTTGGATAAAATATATTATGAACCGTATATATCCAAAATTTTAACTTACTAGCTGCATTATTTACCGATCATTCGCAAAAACAGAAACGCTTAAAATCAGAAGAAATAGCTAATGCAGTTTTACTTTTTTTCATAAAATTTGCTTAATTTGAAATTATTGTCTAACGTTTTATGATGAGCATTTTTTTAGACGTGTATATCCAAAGTTTCAGCATAAAAATTGCATTATTTATGGAGATATTAATAAAAATCGAAAAAGCTTATTATTGGAATAAATAACAAATGTATAACTATTTTTCGCAAAATTGAGTTATTTTGGGTATTTTCATAAAATAATTCAATAGGAAATATTTTGATCCATGTACCTATATCTGATGTTTCAGTCTTATAACTACAAGTACGTATATCATTAATGAAATATTGCTTATCATTCTTAAAATGTGACTGATAATAATCCAACTATACGAAAATAGAAGAAACCATAATTCAGTCTAAACACAAGAAATTTTGGAATTACAGGAAATCTCGTTCTAAAACATTTATAACGATTTAAATTTTGCTGATGCACTATCTTCCTTTATGCATTCAGGTGTATATGCATAACATATATAGTATATGTGTGAAATGACGTAACAAATAAAGCATAGTTCCGGAAGAGAAATGCAAATAGTATAGAAGACCGGATGAACTCATTTATTACACTATTCTAAACGCGTTTAACAAATCACATAAAAGATATTCAAAAGAGTGCAATTAGTTACGTCTCGTTAACAACTCTATAAATATATTAACGACGGAAATAAATTTCATTCAATGAATTACATTTGTACTTTGTTTTTATTGCTATATAATATATTACTAAATTTACTATTATAAATTTTACATAAAATATTTAAATTAAATAAATGTATAATAATGATTTCTATTATACAATAAACATGAAAACATGTTTAACAAGCGTTTATTTATGATAATATTAATTTATTTTATATCATTCATTGAAGTTTTTATTTATATACAATTTTAACATTATATTAACAATTGTAATTGTGATAATTTAATTCTTTCAAGAACAGAAACTTAAGTATTTTATAAACTCGAAATCAGAACAGTATTTTAAAGATTAATTCCATAGCTAATTTTTCCCTAAAACTTAACCATATTCTATAATACTCTATTTTGAATTCGAAGTAAAATTACAGTTAATTTCTATTTAATAATAATGATTTAACAACAATTGATGTAAACATAACCAAATTGAATACTTAAATTGAATATTAAATACAAATAACTAATGAAATAAACATTATATATACAATACTCATTCTAAACTGCATATAACTAAAGTTAAAATATCGAACTGCATTAATAAATACTTGTATTTTATAACTTTGGAACACAAGTAAAAGCTTAAAATTTAAAATAAATGTATTTTTAAAGACATTCCAATATTTTTGTATCATTGCAATCAAAATGATCATGTATATGAAATAAACCGTGTAGTTTTTATCATTATATCAATATGTTTTACCAGAATGCAGCAGAAAATTGATCAATTGAATCATTTTTATATATTTTGAATGAATATTAAAATAATAATATGAATTATGTATAATTTTAGGTATATTTGTTGTTTTATGTTGAATATATACATTGATATGAAAAAAACAAATTAAAAAATAAAATTACCATTGATCAAATAACAAAGCAATCACATTATGCTAATTTTATTGTGCATTATTACAATTATTTTATTTTAGTACATTTACATGTATTACTAATGTCATTTCACATTACGACACAGTTGAAAGCCGAAAACTTCTATAAAGTAATAGGGTTGCGGTTTTCAGTCAAGCTCTGATACCATTACCATACATAAGAGACCGGATAAGATATCTGCTTGACAATGCAGAGAAAGTGCTGAACGGAAAACGATATAAGAGAATAGGGAGAAATCGAAGCAAAGAGACTTTGCAATTTTCCCAAATTTAATCATTTTGGCGAATAAATATCACTATGACCTTGGAATAAATCAAACGATGGTTTTAAAAAGAAATAAATATATAATTTAGATTTCATTTGAAACAAATAAACATTATTTAAATTTGTAAGAAACCTTCGAGCTAGCAATCAAATTGTTGATGCAGACACACTCGTTTAAATCAAAAATTTGATTTAAACACAATCGCTTAAGCTGCTCTTCATCAAACTAAAAACGAAACTCAACCAAGCAAATCACATCTCGGACGAATGGCGTTTCATAAAGCACTTCCTTTATTTTAAATCTGTTCTGTCTGAACTTACATTACAGGTTACAACTACAAATGTGAAGCTCTGGACTTATATTCTGTATGCATCGCACGCATTATGAATATTCATATTCTTGCACGAATCACAAGATGCACCAGAACATCGCATACCATTCTACACAACTGAAATTTTATTGGATAATGTGAAATACATGTTATAAAACGGTATTTTATAACTTGATTTATTCTACTTGTAGAACTTTTAGTTTTATTACATTATTCATGAAAAAATCAAGTTGTTAAATTGTTATATTTATGAATTTTAAATATAATCATAAAGTCAAAAGTAATAATTATTTTCAAGTTCATTTTCTAGTAGAAAAAATAATGGCTGAAATCAAATACGTAAAAGTATTTAGATTAGAAATAACCTTTTTTCTATTTAACTTTGATTTGTGATAACTTTCTTTAAAATTTAATAATTAAAACAAGTCAAGTAGATAATAATAATTATAATTATTTTCTCATTTTATCGTGTTTGGTTTAATAAATATCTGTAATGAATTCTTATAAATATATTTTTATATTATATATACTCTAATTTCATTTGTAAATAGACAAAAGTTTTCAACGTAAATATAAATAAAGATATTAATTGATTGTTGGGAATATTTCAAGTTAGATGATTTTTTTTTTTTACTTTTTAAATATCATCAATAAATTACAAATTAAGTTCATAATATATATTGTGTTAAAATAGTAGATAATTTATTATATATCAAATATTTCGTATATGAGGTCATAATTTTAAAATAATATATTAAAGTGTGTTTTAATAAATTAGAAACAGAAAATATTTGTGTTTTATAAACGCTACAATTTTATTATATTTATATCAGTTAACAATAAAGATTAAAAAAGTTAGGTTAGAGTATTATGCAAACATATTATTTATGAAGAATTTATTATTTTAATGCAAAAATTTTAATTGGTATAAATATAATTTTCGATACTTAGTACAATGATATATCAGTTGAAATAGGTAATACACAGATAATTATTTTCTAAACGTATATCTACGTAGTACTAAAATTAAAGTTTCGGAGCTTTATTGCATCATAATTTCACATTATTATAGTAAAATTCGCCTGATTCAGTTGCAACCAACTCAACACATTCATTGATTTTATAAAATATTTTTGTATAAGTTACTGCATATATTTTATAAATATATAATATATGCACGTATATAAAATCATATAAAATACTAAAATATATGAAAAGTATCGAAAATCGATGCGATACAATCAAAACGAGATTTTGATACACCTATAGAAATATGTGAGAAAATCTGTGATAAAAAAGTGTATATAGAACGACAAAAAGTTTAGTATGGAAAGAATAAGAAAAAGAAGAAACACGTTAGAAATATTCGTGGTGTCAGAGATCTTATATTTCTTATTCCTTTTTCGACTACTCAACCCAATCACCAGAGCAATATAAAATTTATATCACACTTTACTGTCATGGTCGTCGTAACGAACAAAACCACACATTTCCGACACATAAAAATATTACATGTCCCGCGGGAGAAACCCCGGGCATTTTTCAGAAAAGCCGAAACGTCGCTAATAAACCGCGGTATACTAGCTGCTAGCTGGTAACTGCACACTCTTACCCTACTACAACATTGCTAACAAGCTACAATGACAAATCATACATGCGGCCTCGGACGGCCGTTTTCTTGCAGACACATGCAAAATTGAAACGAACAGCTCGGTTATTATCCGACCAACGGAAGACAGACGAGAAAGATGATGACTTGGAAAACTGCTTCTTGGCTCGGCTTCGCTTGGATTCTAGAGGATTTAGATTTGCGATTTTGTGCACTCTCAACCTCAACTTAATAAGTTTAAGGCATTTTCTCGTTTTATCGTATCAGATTATTTTACTGAAAATCCTATCCATTCTTTTCCTCCTTCATCAATTCTTTTCTACTTAATATTATTACCTTACGAATATTCCTTATCTCACGGAAAAAATACTTTTTATTATTATTTTAAAAATACCTATATCAAAGCTATGGAATGAATAAATAGCAATAATTTGATAAATTAAATGTTATAAGCTACTCTAGCAATATTTAAAATACTTTTTTATAGATTTCAAATTTAAACATATAAGATTTTGATTGTAAACTTGTAAAAATCTGCTCTTAGATTATATCAAAATATAGACCAAGGACAAAACTCTTTTTTCTATCCTTCTTACACACGCTTAAACTCTATTCAGTTTCTAAAATTATATTTTAATACTTTCGATATAGCAAAGCAGTATAAGTCTAGTTGAGTTGATAATTTGAAGCAATATTTAAAATATTTTTTATAGATTTCAACTTAAAACAAATTAGATTTTGATTGTAAACTTGTAAAAATCTGTTCTTAGATTATACCAAAATATAGGCCAAGGACAAAACTCCTTTTTCTATCCTTCTTACACACGTTAAAACTCTATTCAGTTTCTAAAATTATATTTTAATACTTTAGATATAGCGAAGGTAGTATAAGTCTAGTTGAGTTGATAATTTGAAGCAATATTTAAAATATTTTTTATAGATTTCAACTTAAAACAAATAAGATTTTGATTGTAAACTTATAAAAACCTGCTCTTAGATTATACCAAAATATAGGCCAAGGACGAAACTCCTTTTTCTATCCTTCTTACACACGTTAAAACTCTATTCAGTTTCTAAATTTATATTTTAATACTTTAGATATAGCGAAGGTAGTATAAGTCTAGTTGAGTTGATAATTTGAAGCAATATTTAAAATATTTTTTATAGATTTCAAGTTAAAACAAATAAGATTTTGATTGTAAACTTATAAAAACCTGCTCTTAGATTATACCAAAATATAGGCCAAGGACGAAACTCCTTTTTCTATCCTTCTTACACACGTTAAAACTCTATTCAGTTTCTAAAATTATATTTTAATACTTTAGATATAGCGAAGGTAGTATAAGTCTAGTTGAGTTGATAATTTGAAGCAATATTTAAAATATTTTTTATAGATTTCAACTTAAAACAAATAAGATTTTGATTGTAAACTTGTCAAAATCTGCTCTTAGATTATACCAAAATATAGGCCAAGGATGAAACTCCTTTTTCTTTCCTTCTTAGACTCGCTAAAACTCTATTCACTTTCTAAAATTATATTTTGAAATACTTTATATTTTGAAATACTTTAGAGACAGCAAAGGGGGTAACATATTATTTACTGTTCAAAACAATTTTAGAATATCATACCACTGATAATACCTGCAGTTTTGAATAAATTTACTCAAATGTTTTATTTTGGTCGAATTTTATCTTGATAGGTATAATATAAATAAAAAATTAATTATAAATTGTGTATCTATATTAAATAATAATTTAGAATGTATCGTATATAGTGAGAGGAGGAATAAACGGATTTAACGTAATAAACTTATGAATATATCAGGAAATTCAAGGCATTGTTTGCATGATTTAGGAAACTCGGGGCACAATGCAGGGCAAGAAGCAACGGCTTGTTGCAACTCACTTGCTGCACTACGAGAGATAAGCAATACAGTTACCGCCAACGTTCAACATCAACACAATGTACAGGCGGCACAAGACCCAGCACTTCTTTATACAAAATACTGTTACAACGAAACAGCCACAAACTCCCTGACGTTTATCATCATACACAAGAATTGTGAGGTTTTGACCCATTATATTATATGATTATCAACTTTCATATATAACAACTGCATAAATCCACAAAAAATACATAATTTTCTATTTTATTTTTCACTCCATCAACAATAACTAATGATAACAGATTATTTAAAAGGTACTGCGCCAAAACTTCCGTGTTAATAATACTCACAACAACAACAACAAGGCATGCATAATATTTGTAACATAATATACCTACAAACGCACAAATTATCTACATGTGTTTCTCATTTATACTATCTTGGTACAAAGGAAACACCGCAACTTTGCGATCTTTAATTATCATTAGAGAAATCATTAATTACCAAACCGGAATTAAAAATGATTAAAAGAAAAACAAACAACTCAAGGTCGATTGCTGTCAGCTGACTCATCAACAACTTTGCAGCTGCAATATACTATACATAATCTAATATTTTTTGTCACGCAACTTTTGGAGGAATTTTAATAAAAAATATTTTGAATATTTATTACCGAAATTTCTCATAAATTTACTTATTATTATTATTTTTCGTAGATTAATGAAATTTTAGGCATTTTATTCGTGTTCCTGTAGATAATAATATTAAAACAAGTGTATTATTGTGAATAGTATAGTTGTAAAGTATGCATGTTCGTACACTTTAAAATCCTCGGTATTATAGTCGAGTATAAAGTGCTTCTTTCAAGTAAAATTGACAACGTATTTTAAATGACAAAGTTCCGGAAGAAATTCAACGAAGAGCTATGAGAATCAAGTTTGGTTGCGAGGAATCGCTTTATGGAATCAAATATTCACAAACCAAGTTGTATATTCACAAACTTTAAACTACGTATGTTCGAAACGCCCACATAATGTCAGTTATATGTGAAGTGAAAGGGCGTCGCTGTCGTTGATAGAGCAGAAGTAGAAGCAGGAAGGCTACAACGAACGCATGAGAATATATAGCAGTAGCAGTAGAAGTATAGGTAAAGAGGGAAGCAGGTAAACCGACGGCTGGATAAAGTTTTTTTTTACGATAAAGGTAGTAGGATTCAAACCGTGCTACAACACCGCCTTTATTATTATCGTTTTAATCCACTAGAGGATGCATTCGTGTAGAAACTGATTCAACGATGCCGTACAAATACAACACACGATTCGTCTCGAGAACACCGCGTCGAAGTCGTCGGCATCGTCGTCGTTGTCGTCGTCCTTTGAGACGCCACGGCTACCACCATTGCCACCACTGAAGAGAAACCAAACGAGACATGAGGCGGCACAAGGAGCGCACGATCAAAGGAGCCGCAACGGACCTACACGTCGATACTCGCATATCGTCGTCATCTTGCCTTTCCTTACCTTACCTTCATCGCTTTGGTTCGAGTCAGCTCACTTCAGCCTTGCGTTCGTTTCTTTGCGGTGTGAGAACCGAACAACCTAAGCTACGGTATCTATAGATAATAAATAAGCGTAGGTGAGAACGCTTCTTCTTCTATGCTCAAAGCGAACTCTACAAAAATATTCGAACGAGAAAAATGCACAAGTCTGCCTCTACTCCATTAGAATGTAACACTCAATTTACTTGAAGGAAACAACTTTAAAACTATTTTACTCACATGCTAAAGCGATATACATATTTATCGCTGCTTTATTTAGAACTCTTATACTACTCAAATATTAAACGCATTTCACTTAAAACTTTATTACACTTGGTACTTAACGAAAAAAGAATAAATAGACAAAATACAAATAAATATTAAAACAAGGTTGTATAAAAGATACGTAGAACTACCTATTTATAAACCTACAATAATAATTATAGACCTATATTTATTTCATACTCTTAAATTCTTACAATTCTTAGTATATTTCACGATATATTTTTGTTAAAATTATTTGAGAGATATTTTTTCTTTGATGAATAATGTTTGGTAAACTTTAATTATTATGTAATTTGTATAAGTAGTAAGATATTGTTGATAAAGATATGTTTAGTGTTTATTACGTATAAAAAATACAAAAGATAATTGAGATAAAAAAAGAGAAACATAAGATTGACAATTTGATTATTCATGAATAAGGCGAAAACTTTTAAACATCATCCATTTGCGTCAATTTCTAGAATAAAGTGAAGCGTTATCTTTTGTGGAAATACTGAATTACGTTGGGCTAACTACATTTCGCAGCCTACTTTACCACGCAACTGAAAACCATTAACAAGAAATTCCCTTCAAATATTAACAAACGAAATTTTCACGTTTGAATATTCATCAGCGGAAATTTAAATCTGTAATTGCGAATGGTTTTACAATTTGGTATGCCGCAATTCAAGGAGGTGCTGCGATATAATTGAATTTATGGTTGGAAATTCAAGAAAAAAACCTCCATAACATTTACGATGAAAAAATCGAATCACAGTTCAGAGTTTAACTAATGTATGAACAGGTGGAATTCATTAAGCGTGAAATGGTCAAGTCTGATGGCCAGCGACGCATGGCAACATACTTTGACAAATATACATATACATACATGCGTATATAAATAAAGAGCTATACTAACATAATGCACTTATGACAACTTATGATTGGAAACAGATGACATGAAAAAAATTACATCATAATGATTCTAAATTTACGTTTCTTTTTATGTTCACCTCATTGTTGCGTTATGTCAAGAATACAAGAAATAACAATTTGTTAAATTGAATCAATTATTGTAGTAAACAGAATTGTAAAAAGTTTAGTCTCTGCAGAGTATAAATAGAAATTATAAAATTACTTTTCAAATTAATATCACACTTTCTGGAAATAAATAAATAAGTACATCAAAAATACTGAGCCCATTAAAAACTAAAATCGGTTTAAAAATTTTCAAGCATTTTGAAATCAAAAACTCGCCAAAAATACTATAAAACAAAATTCATTCAAAAAGCTATTAAATTTTAAAAGTTCAACTGAAATCGAATGACATCTTTATTTTACTTATCACATCTTGTATTGAAATCTTTTAATTTGAAGCATAACTATTCTTATATTTTTAAAAAAATTGCATATATACAAAATTTNATTATATTTTGAAATACTTTATATTTTGAAATACTTTAGAGACAGCAAAGGGGGTAACATATTATTTACTGTTCAAAACAATTTTAGAATATCATACCACTGATAATACCTGCAGTTTTGAATAAATTTACTCAAATGTTTTATTTTGGTCGAATTTTATCTTGATAGGTATAATATAAATAAAAAATTAATTATAAATTGTGTATCTATATTAAATAATAATTTAGAATGTATCGTATATAGTGAGAGGAGGAATAAACGGATTTAACGTAATAAACTTATGAATATATCAGGAAATTCAAGGCATTGTTTGCATGATTTAGGAAACTCGGGGCACAATGCAGGGCAAGAAGCAACGGCTTGTTGCAACTCACTTGCTGCACTACGAGAGATAAGCAATACAGTTACCGCCAACGTTCAACATCAACACAATGTACAGGCGGCACAAGACCCAGCACTTCTTTATACAAAATACTGTTACAACGAAACAGCCACAAACTCCCTGACGTTTATCATCATACACAAGAATTGTGAGGTTTTGACCCATTATATTATATGATTATCAACTTTCATATATAACAACTGCATAAATCCACAAAAAATACATAATTTTCTATTTTATTTTTCACTCCATCAACAATAACTAATGATAACAGATTATTTAAAAGGTACTGCGCCAAAACTTCCGTGTTAATAATACTCACAACAACAACAACAAGGCATGCATAATATTTGTAACATAATATACCTACAAACGCACAAATTATCTACATGTGTTTCTCATTTATACTATCTTGGTACAAAGGAAACACCGCAACTTTGCGATCTTTAATTATCATTAGAGAAATCATTAATTACCAAACCGGAATTAAAAATGATTAAAAGAAAAACAAACAACTCAAGGTCGATTGCTGTCAGCTGACTCATCAACAACTTTGCAGCTGCAATATACTATACATAATCTAATATTTTTTGTCACGCAACTTTTGGAGGAATTTTAATAAAAAATATTTTGAATATTTATTACCGAAATTTCTCATAAATTTACTTATTATTATTATTTTTCGTAGATTAATGAAATTTTAGGCATTTTATTCGTGTTCCTGTAGATAATAATATTAAAACAAGTGTATTATTGTGAATAGTATAGTTGTAAAGTATGCATGTTCGTACACTTTAAAATCCTCGGTATTATAGTCGAGTATAAAGTGCTTCTTTCAAGTAAAATTGACAACGTATTTTAAATGACAAAGTTCCGGAAGAAATTCAACGAAGAGCTATGAGAATCAAGTTTGGTTGCGAGGAATCGCTTTATGGAATCAAATATTCACAAACCAAGTTGTATATTCACAAACTTTAAACTACGTATGTTCGAAACGCCCACATAATGTCAGTTATATGTGAAGTGAAAGGGCGTCGCTGTCGTTGATAGAGCAGAAGTAGAAGCAGGAAGGCTACAACGAACGCATGAGAATATATAGCAGTAGCAGTAGAAGTATAGGTAAAGAGGGAAGCAGGTAAACCGACGGCTGGATAAAGTTTTTTTTTACGATAAAGGTAGTAGGATTCAAACCGTGCTACAACACCGCCTTTATTATTATCGTTTTAATCCACTAGAGGATGCATTCGTGTAGAAACTGATTCAACGATGCCGTACAAATACAACACACGATTCGTCTCGAGAACACCGCGTCGAAGTCGTCGGCATCGTCGTCGTTGTCGTCGTCCTTTGAGACGCCACGGCTACCACCATTGCCACCACTGAAGAGAAACCAAACGAGACATGAGGCGGCACAAGGAGCGCACGATCAAAGGAGCCGCAACGGACCTACACGTCGATACTCGCATATCGTCGTCATCTTGCCTTTCCTTACCTTACCTTCATCGCTTTGGTTCGAGTCAGCTCACTTCAGCCTTGCGTTCGTTTCTTTGCGGTGTGAGAACCGAACAACCTAAGCTACGGTATCTATAGATAATAAATAAGCGTAGGTGAGAACGCTTCTTCTTCTATGCTCAAAGCGAACTCTACAAAAATATTCGAACGAGAAAAATGCACAAGTCTGCCTCTACTCCATTAGAATGTAACACTCAATTTACTTGAAGGAAACAACTTTAAAACTATTTTACTCACATGCTAAAGCGATATACATATTTATCGCTGCTTTATTTAGAACTCTTATACTACTCAAATATTAAACGCATTTCACTTAAAACTTTATTACACTTGGTACTTAACGAAAAAAGAATAAATAGACAAAATACAAATAAATATTAAAACAAGGTTGTATAAAAGATACGTAGAACTACCTATTTATAAACCTACAATAATAATTATAGACCTATATTTATTTCATACTCTTAAATTCTTACAATTCTTAGTATATTTCACGATATATTTTTGTTAAAATTATTTGAGAGATATTTTTTCTTTGATGAATAATGTTTGGTAAACTTTAATTATTATGTAATTTGTATAAGTAGTAAGATATTGTTGATAAAGATATGTTTAGTGTTTATTACGTATAAAAAATACAAAAGATAATTGAGATAAAAAAAGAGAAACATAAGATTGACAATTTGATTATTCATGAATAAGGCGAAAACTTTTAAACATCATCCATTTGCGTCAATTTCTAGAATAAAGTGAAGCGTTATCTTTTGTGGAAATACTGAATTACGTTGGGCTAACTACATTTCGCAGCCTACTTTACCACGCAACTGAAAACCATTAACAAGAAATTCCCTTCAAATATTAACAAACGAAATTTTCACGTTTGAATATTCATCAGCGGAAATTTAAATCTGTAATTGCGAATGGTTTTACAATTTGGTATGCCGCAATTCAAGGAGGTGCTGCGATATAATTGAATTTATGGTTGGAAATTCAAGAAAAAAACCTCCATAACATTTACGATGAAAAAATCGAATCACAGTTCAGAGTTTAACTAATGTATGAACAGGTGGAATTCATTAAGCGTGAAATGGTCAAGTCTGATGGCCAGCGACGCATGGCAACATACTTTGACAAATATACATATACATACATGCGTATATAAATAAAGAGCTATACTAACATAATGCACTTATGACAACTTATGATTGGAAACAGATGACATGAAAAAAATTACATCATAATGATTCTAAATTTACGTTTCTTTTTATGTTCACCTCATTGTTGCGTTATGTCAAGAATACAAGAAATAACAATTTGTTAAATTGAATCAATTATTGTAGTAAACAGAATTGTAAAAAGTTTAGTCTCTGCAGAGTATAAATAGAAATTATAAAATTACTTTTCAAATTAATATCACACTTTCTGGAAATAAATAAATAAGTACATCAAAAATACTGAGCCCATTAAAAACTAAAATCGGTTTAAAAATTTTCAAGCATTTTGAAATCAAAAACTCGCCAAAAATACTATAAAACAAAATTCATTCAAAAAGCTATTAAATTTTAAAAGTTCAACTGAAATCGAATGACATCTTTATTTTACTTATCACATCTTGTATTGAAATCTTTTAATTTGAAGCATAACTATTCTTATATTTTTAAAAAAATTGCATATATACAAAATTTATTTAATATTTTAGAGATTTCATTATGATAAAGTGAATAATTTTTATTTTGTTTTGCTTTTTTTTAGTTTGTAGGTATAAAATGTTAGATTCTATAATCAGATATTTAAAAAAAAAAATAAAAAATTGTTAAAATACAACAAAAAGTATTTTAGATAACCATCAGATTATATAATATTATATATTGCATGATAATCCGTCAAAAACTAACAATTGAGAATCAAATAGTTTATAAATAAACTTAAAATAATTAATTTTACAAAATTATACCCTAACAAAATTCTAACTAAATTAGAAACATTATTTTGTTTAGATAGATATCTTTTACAAGAACATAAAATTTTTAAAATAAGACTTCAATGAGCAATGGTACTAGTAACTTAAATTAGTATAAATGTTAGTTAAGATAATTTTTAGTCATTGTTTAAATATTATGTAACAGGAAACAAACATATTAAAAGAAAATGTATACATAAACTAACTAAAACTAGGGTCAGAACTACGTGAGCGGCAGTACTCTCTCTACTTCGCGTTCAGTTAATTTCAGATTTGTGCACAATAGCTAAGACTGCATCACTGGAACTGTCAAACGTCCAGTTCCATAAAAGAATTTTTGTTATGTTTCCATGAATTTAGCTGTTAACAAAAAGAAGTGCTACAGTTCTGCAAAACCAATACACTAATGAAATATATACAACACCATACAAAAGCAAGTTTTTTTTCCAATATGCTCATATTAAGTTTAAAATCCATAATAAATCCGTGCTCTACTGATATTCTTAAATAAATAAAATTGTTAAATCTAATTATAATAAACTTTTTTTATTTATTCAAGCATTCGGTAAAAGAAGAAGGTAAAACCAAATAAAAATAAACATATAAACGAGATGTCAGATTATATTTAGAAAAATTCGTGTAATATAACATTCTGTAAGTTATCCAGTTGTTCACAGCTTTAATCTCAAGAGTCTTATTACAATGAATTGCGTGCAGCTAGTCGCAAATAACTTCCTAGTAACTTAGACATTTCACACGTGCAACACACTATAACTGCAGAATTGCACTTGAATTGGGCTCAACGCGAACTTCACTTGCATCGCATGACAAAGTATTACATCGAAGAGACTCACTTCAGTTCTTTTTATTATTTTTTTATAAATAAAATACAACTTTAACGTACAATATTCAAATTAACTTTCATTATTTTCTATTGTAGACTCTTAAATTTGTAATATATCAAATTAAATAAAACTAGGTTATATGTTACACTCTTTCATTTAAGTAAATCAGAGCTTGGCTTGATGTCTCTGATATTGTGATTTAACTCTTTAATATTGTAAATGTAGAATAGTACATAAAATTGCTTTTATTTGTATATAATGATAAAATTAGCATTTAATGGCTTTATATGAATAAATATTTTCTTATCTTGTAGTAATCAGATATATACGATTTTGAGTCATAATTTTCTTGCAGTTATAATGAAGAATTGAACTGATATTTTTTGGTGAGTATGAAAAGAGTCGAATACAGTAATTTAACATTTTCATGCCAAATAACTTTAAGAAAAGAAAGTTTGTCATTTTTGGGAAATATTTTGTATAAATTGTATAAAATTTGGAGCAAAGTTTCTCATGATAAGTTTTATCGCGTGCATTACTTTGCTAAATTCTAAAAGCAAGAGTATGAATCTACTTGACACACATAAGTAATTATTCAAAACGAAAATCATTAAATTCCTAGCATATTAAATTAACATCAAAGTTTCCAGAAAGTGACATTGTACGGAAATAAGTATTCATGAAATAATAATTAGGAATAATAAAGTTTCTCGATTATAATTTATGACTGTGAGAACAGCAACTTCTTGAAGTAGAACAAACAGATGTCTCCTCCATAAGTCTTCTGATGTCTGTGCTGTGCTTCAACTAATGAAATGCATCGTTATTATTCCGTATTTTACGGGCAGCATCAAATGCCTCCAGCAACTTATGTAACTTTTCTGTAAAACTTAGTAAACTAACACCAATCACGGTAATTTCATCACAATAAGACCATGTTCAACATTATTTTACGAATTCAACAACAACATAAACTGTTTGTGTCATTTTATATACAACTTTTCCAAATTCTCCAAATGTAACCTCAAATTTCTTCACCAAACGTTTTATAATCATTACTTGTAATTTTACAAATTGATAAAAGAAATATTAAATATACCCCAAACAACTAAGCACTTTTAATGCTCAATATTCGACTTATTAAAAAAAATAATTTAAAGAAAAGGAAATGTATATCCATTGCATATAATATGTATAAGTTTCCTGCCAAAAGTTCTCTATCTAATCAAAGTCTTGGTCAATTCATGGCGACATTAATGGGATAATACTGAATGTCGCAAAATCCACATTTTTACACCTTATGCGGGCGTTAAAAGTATGGTTCCTAAGATCAGCACACTCAGATATTGCAATCGAACTAATTAAAGAGGGTTAACTAAGTAAAATAACCAAAAAAATAATTAGCTCAATTTTAAATATAGCAGAGTTGGTTCAAATTTGTTTCATTAAAGAAATATTTAAATATCTTTTATCAGGAATAAATATTAAAAAGTTTATAATTTATTTAAGTATAGTTTGAAGCCTAAATCTTAAAAAATATGCAATTTTCTAATGAATTTTTATTTATTTTATATTGAACTAATCAAAATATCTAACATTTATCTGGAAAGGTAATATTTTGAATGCTTTTAACTTTTTAAATAACAAAACTAAAATAATAAGCTATATAGATGATTAAAACTATCATAGAGGATGCATTGATTTATTGATATACTTCAATATAAATATATAATTTTATATAGTTTCCGTATATTGTTGATATAAAAAAAATTTTAACCAACAAAATAATAAACAAACAATAAAACAATATCTAATACATTTTAGAATATCTCATTGAAATTAAGTTTTAATACAATTAATAATAGACAATTTATTAAAACATGTCAGTTGCTTATTAAAAACAGTTTGAATGAGTAACTTAATCATAACATAAGAACATTCGCAGTGCGTGTAAAAAGATGATCAGGTGAGTTAATCAAATCATGGACAGAATAATACATTTGTCATCCAAGAGGCTCGTATTTTAATTAGTTTTTTTGCTAGAATCCCACATAACCTCGATGATAGATGGTGTTTTAGTGCGGACATGCAATAATGATAAGAATGGCGTCGAAACGGTGCACATGGAATAGCGTTTTTTGCTTAAGTCTCGTCGAAAGACAAAACCAGCTGATCTAATGACCAGTTCCTGTAAAAACTGAACGTCACCGAGTGAATCTGTAGCAAGTGTTGCAAAAAAGGTGCGGTAAGTACATTCATCTTATTTTGAACGTTATATCTGCTATGTTTTTGTATCATACGTATATGCATATTTATTTTTCATATGTCTCTAAATAGGAATACTATTAAAGTAAGTATGCGATATACTCGTTTAAAAAAACTGCTCTTTAGAAATTGATTAAAGAAATGTTGAAAACATTTTAGCAAAAGTCACGAGTTCATGTCCCATATCTAACCTATTTTTACTTGTGATTCATTTTCCGTTTTTAACTTTGACTGCCGTGTGTAACAAATAACATATTATCGAAATATCTGCTCTTAAAATAACTTCAAAACAAACTCCATGCATTTATTTCTTATTTATATATTATTGATTACTTCATTTACCCTTTGGTTATCTTAAAACCAATAATTTAAATTTAATATGATTATTGAAACATTGTTTTTTTGTTATATTTAAAAATCTATCATTAACATTTTGAATGCAATAAAAATAACTTATTTTAATATTTAAAAGAATGAAAAAGATCAAAATGCTTACAATTTAATTGTTTATTTATATATTTGTTATTTTGAAACTAAATACATGTATATGTTACACGAATAATAGTAGATTGGCGGTGTTTTGAGGGAAAATATATTTAGAACGCGGAATTTAAGTCGAATTTTATGATTTTTTTCTGCATTTACAATTTAGCTCATATATCTGAATTTTCATATACTGTTTATTTGATCTTTTAACTCTTACAATAATTTTTTTTNGTTTCAAAGGTTACTGCTGTCAAATCAGACAGAATGTGTTGCCAACTGTGTTAATGAAATGCACTAAATTTATAATTAAAATCTAAATTTCATTCAATAATTTACCTAAACTATACTTTTTTTATTATAAATACAGTTTTTTAATAGATACCTTAGAAATAGGAGTCCTTTTTGCGAAATTTCCCGTAAGACTTTCTGGTTACAATGCGGAAAATTCTTCTCTTAAACTATATATGAACAATAAAATAATAGAACTACCCTCAAAAATAGGTGCTTCATTTAAAATTTACGGATAATTTCGATTGGGTTAGATGATTTAAAAGAAAAATATATACTTTATATTCAAACCTTTTGAAGAGACATGACAAATGAGAATTTAGGGACCCCAATATTATTGAAATAAAAACTTACATGTTTAAAAATGAAGCATTATTTGATGTTGACCATATTATTTGTCTAATATTAAGCGAGCAAAAAATGTAAAAAAGTTTGTCTTTGTTTATTATTAACACCCACAAAAATTTCAGCTAGCAAAAAAAAATCTCTCCTTATTACTGAAACACCCTAGGCCATTGCCCTTTCTGCCCGCAGGATAATGCGCCTCTGACGAGTACTCATGAAAACTTTCAAACAAATTTGTTGCACTATTTTTTTCTTTTCAAAATACATTTTAATTATATATGTACCTGGTTTATAGTGAAAAATTTTTGCATAAATTGTGGTGAAATAAAAATAATAAATCATTGTAAGGTTTAGTAAAAAAGAAAGATAAATGATTTAACATAAAAATGAAATAAAGTACCAATAAAAATGTAAAATAATAAAGTAACTTTGATGCAGAATTATTTTATATTCGCGTGAAAGTTTCATTAGTTTTTATAAAGTTTCCTGAACATAGAATGAGTTACTTAACACGTTGTGTATACCTCGTGCTGTATCTATATCCGTGATTTCATTCTATGCGTGTTTTATAAAATCTGTGTTGGCTGCGGGCGCATGCGCATGCACGAGTTATACAGCAATTTAGCGCGTCACTTACATAAATTTAAATAAATATATAGGTATTATGCAGAACACGAAATACAGAGAATGCAGCGTATTTTAAAATCAAGTGTACTTAGTTGCAAACATCTCACAGCACACAACAGAAAAGAAAAACAATATGGCCACGTAACAACGCATTTATGTTTAATTAAAAGTTTATGTTGGTGCACTGTTTGACTTCTTATAATAATTTTAATTGAGTTTAACTGAGGAACGGTGTGTATACAAATAATAATGTTTTATTTAAAAGTTTCTAACCGCAAAGCGTCTCCCAGAGTTCCCCCGCGTGGCCTCTAGTAATTAATTCAGCCGGTTGGGCCGCTCAGTTTCCCCAACTGTTTGGAATAATTATTATTTTCTCCAAAAGCATATCCACACAGCAGTGACAATACTTCATAATTGGTTCGGAAGTTGCAAGTTGTTCGCCTCTGTGCTTAGTTGTTGCAGCACACTTACTGCGTCGCACCATAAATGCTCCACCAAATGGAAAGGTTAACAATTAAAAGATATGATGCAAAATGCATGTACACATTTTAACTTAGAAATTCATTTAAATCAAAGTAAATCATTCAAAAATTTATCCTTCAAATTTCGAAAAAGAATCTTTCTTATCCTGAAGATTTGGTTTAATATATTTTGTATTTGCAACAAGTCTTCGATAAGATTTCTTGTTACAAAGATATACGTCAATATA
>NEEE01005686.1:56448-66665 GCA_002278615.1 Pogonus chalceus | reverse complement strand
AGAAAATGTTAAACTGAAGAGAGAATAGCATTATAATAATCTTCATTCTGAATGCATTCTCGATATTTAAAAAAAATATAAGTATAAATATATAAGGTAAAAAGAAATATATAGAGTTTCTTGAAACAAAAAAGATAAAACTTGTTAAAAGTTAAAACACAGTAGAAAATTTTGTAATTTAAATAAAGTTGGAAAAGAAGAAAAATTAATATTTGAAAAGGGTAATAAACATATTTTATATTTACAACATGTACAGTTTTATGGGACAATAATTTACGACTGAAATAAGCAAAAATTAATATAATACCCGCCTTCTGGGAGTGGAAAACACATCTGTGTATTGCGGATCTGGCGACATACCTAACAAGTGCAATAAATTTCCTTTCAAATAAGTTTAGTTCTTGTGCGACAGTTCAAACACTTTCAGCTTACAAAATCGATTTTCTAGTGGTTTTTACAACTGCTTTTAAACTATTTACTTATCAACGTATTTTCCTTTGCTATTTAATTCAAATTTACTTTTATTAACTAAATTAAATATTTTCACAAAATTTTTTTACAATAATACTTTAACATCCTCTGAGTCCAATTTATACAAAATTTAAGAAAAAATGCCTTGTCTTGTTGGCTAACATTAACATTAAAATAATAGGGAATAATATGTTACTTGAAAACTGCAATTTGAAAATAAAAGTACTTAAAGTTTTGTATTTGTCATTTCATTTTCGTGCGTCATTTGCTATTAATTGCCTGTCATTTGCCTTATACTTGCAATTTAAATGAATTCTTAGAATGTAACGCAGAAAAATCTTTTTGATTCTTTTAATGAAAAACTAAGCTATTAAAACTTAAATATTTAAATTGTTATGTAACTGATTAAACTGCAAAAAATAAAGATATTACCTTCATAATAATTATTAAAGTTATTCTGCAATTTTAACTACAACACATTTTTTTATTATTGGTCTCTGCAACAGAAAATAACGAAAGAGGTTAGAAATAAAAGTATTTATTTTTAATATTAAAATTAGATTTTACCAAGCGGCTAAAAAGATAAAAATGCATTTAATTTATGACATCAATTGATAGTTATTTTTGCAACTATCTTTCAGATTTAGTGAACATCTATCAAATTTGACTAAAGATTTTAAGTTATTTTTAAGCGGTTTTATCTATCTTAGTGCTTTAATAAATTTTTGACCATCAAATTCAATGTTATAGTCGTCGCCATGAAACAATGTAATTGTGTAAGCTTCCAGAAACGTTCTGCATGTTTTGTTGTTGCTATATACACGAACGTTTTGTAGAGATGTAACAAATGTTAACAAAACCTGCGTGTACTGAATAAATAATTTTTTCGAATAAAGTTTCGACTTACTTCACAATATTAAGAAGTATGTCAACTAAACTTTAAGGAAAAGAAAAAGATAGCAACATTAATTATTAATTTTAAAATAATCTTAAAATACAATTTGAAGACTTAAAGTTTTAAAAAATGAATATAAAACATTTTATTTTATTTCAAAAATTTCTAAAAATTCTTTAAGTTCCATTTTCGGTTCTTACACTATCTTCAAAATTATTCGGAATTTTTGATAAACATTTCTAAAGATGATGTTAGACCCAAAATACAAATAAAATAATTTTTAAAACAAATAGGTGTGATTTGAATTTTTTGAGTGCGTTACATACATGTATTATTTTAAGAACATTTAAAAAATTAATAAAAGATAATATATCAAGTAAATATGACCTTCAATTTTATGTAATTATATTTATTGAACTATTACCTCTTTAAATCGAGTAATAATATAAAAAATCCTCTTATCTCGAAGTAGGTGTATTAGATTTTTGAAATATAAATCTTAATATTTGATTTATATATTTCATGAAATAATTTTGAATATGACTAAAATGAATTTTTCATTAATGAATATATCGTCAACAGTATAACCACATGGCGGCAACATAGCTAAATTAGTCCCTTTGATGGACAATGCTTTGGGTAGGGCCCTTCTGTTCGTTCGCAAAGATAAGCTGAAACTAAGTACGTGAAGGACTAAGAGCTTGGCGCGTTTCATCCATTCTATAAGCTTGGCTTAGGCAATCTTCGCATAGTTCGGGCACAATTTGCTTCATTCATTATCACTTATTCACTTAATTGTTGCTACAAACAAAGATATTGGATCATGTTGCTAAAACTCAACTAAATATCATATTTTACGAAATTATTCGATGCGTACTTTGGAATTTACTTTGCTAGTTTTCTCCTACAAAACTATTTCAGTTTTTCGTTGCACTGCATACTTCATTTAAATAAATACATTTTGATTAAAACTTAAAGATTTAAGTTTAAATTTCTTGGAAGCAAAAAAAATTTTAAAATAAAAAACTTGATGAAAAAAATACATCATTTATTTATTGAAATAAGTGTTTAATAATTTTTTTTCTAAAACATAAACGATTAATTTGTAAAATTTTATTTTTTGTAGTTTATAATAAAAACCATTAAATGCTTCATTATATTAAATAAATTTTGTTCTTTTTCATTGCTTGTTACGTTTTTTTCTTTCTATTTTAGACATTAAATGTTTTCTATAAGCTTCAAAAAGGATAAAAATTTAATATCATTGAAAATTGAGAAATCCAGAACCGTAATAAAAATATAGTTGATGACCTGATAGATTAAGGTAATTATCTTCTCTTGTCATATCATCTAGAAAAGTGGTAACGAACCTATTACCCGTGGGCCAGATATTGACCCACGAAGGCTTTTTAAAAGATCCACGCAACAAAAAAGAGAGAATAGACGCTTTTTAACATTCCGTCTCTTTTTTTTTAAACTACTTAGTGATCACGAGTCAGTTTTAATAACTCCAAAAGGTTCGCTGTTACTGATCTAGTTTACTAGTAGATGTTTACATATTTAGCTGTCGAAATTCGTATTTCACTTGATAATGATCGCATGATTGTAGTAAAAATTACTATCGAAATATTTCCTATTACTTACAAAGAGAGTATCCTAGATGGTTCTTGCTGATGTTATTGTGCTTGGAATACTTTATTTTTTATTAAATTTTAACACTTTTAGTTTGAAAAATGAATTTCAATAGCCTAAGATGGGTTTAACATACTTCTAACCAATATTTTTTACGACGATTTGAGAAATAATCTGTACTAAAGATAATGAAAAATGCCCATAAAAATTCAATATATATATCCAGTATTAACTTTTTCTAACTTTTTCTAACTTATAAAATACAGATAATTTTAGCTAGTACATAATGAGTAAATATACAAGTAAAGCAAAAATATGACGAAAAAAAGCAATTTTAATTACTTTGTTGCTCATTCTAATAAGTATTTTCTTAAATTTATCTTAAACTAGTCACAAAGTCATTTATGATTGTTATAGCTCTAGCTGTAGATATGGGATACGACATATTAGAATATTTATTTCAAAAATAATAAGTAAACAATTTGAATAATTTAAGACTTTTACATAAGCTGCAAAATATTATTATCTTTAAAAATATGCGTCGTGCGAAAAAATGTTTTTCTACAAAATTTTCGAATTTTTTGAGAGATATCCAGTGCTGCCAAATTTTTTTCATCCCCTTCCCCTGTGGGTCAGAGCTTAAGTCATCATTGAAATCTTAAATGTTAGCCCCGTTTTTTAATGCAGGTTCCGATAGAGCATACAAAATAAACTAGTGTTTATTCCGTTATTTACATACCAAGGGCGGGAACGACTGGTTCACGGAAAAGTGTTTGGCGGCACAAGCTTACGAGTGTCGCCATAGAACGAATCCGGGAACCAAGTTCACGCAAGAGGTATGTACAATATTTTTTGTAGGAAAAGTTTAAAACTATTAATTAATTATTTATATTATTTTTAATGGTTATGTTTGACGTTTCATAGGTTACTGCTGTCAAATCAGACAGAATGTGTTGCCAACTGTGTTAATGAAATGCACTAAATTTATACTTAAAAATTAAATTTCATTCAATAATTTACCACTTTTTATAATAATTATTAGGAAAAGTAAAGTTTGAAAAATTATACTTTTTTATTATAAATACAGTTTTTTAATAGATATCTTAGAAATGGGAGTCTTTTTTGCGAAATTCCCCGTAAGACTTTCTGGTTACAATGCGGAAAATAGAAGTTTCGGATGTTGCTAAGATAACGCAAATCAACACTTTTCAATGCATGAGTACAAAAAATTTATTTTAATTATTTACAGATGAATATGTTAAAATTATTTGAAATTAAAGCCAATTTGGAGATTTAGAGAATTTAATAATACCTATAATTTATAATTTCAAATATATTGTAACATACTTACTCTACTTTCACCTCAATTCATAGATGTTAAACTTGCTTTTTATACAGTTTATAGAGTTTTGTTTTAATAATATCAAATATTTCAACTTATATTGACGCATATATCTTTAAGTTTAACCATTTGGTATAATAATTTTTAAGTAATTCTACATTAAAGTGAACTTTGACAAGAAGTGAATATAAATTAAATATAACATGAATTTGAAATAATGGTTCATTAATTGTTGAGTCCCCTACGTTAAAACAAATCGCTACATTGTACATAGTTTATATAGTAAATAGCGCAGAGATCCATACACAAATATATAACATTTTGTTAACAAATACGCTGTAACCGCAGCTTATTCGGCCCTCGGCACCAATTTGAATAATGGCACAATTAATCTGCTGGGATTATCATGATTGTTACGTTACGCAACGCTAGCATCATCCCACCCGGATGTGTACCATGTAACACCGTATGTTATAATTCATTACGTATTATTGTTTTCAAATGTACAGGGAAATACAACTGGAATTCTTTCATTTGTTACATACGACCAGAATCATTACATACTAACATATTTTACTTGTTAATAACGTTACGCAAATTTCAATTAGGTGATTCAATATTTAATTGGTCCAATATATTTGAATAAATTATTTGTTTAATGATGTAATTCTATGAAATGAATCTAAATTTGAATAATAAAATCGATATATTATTATATTTCAAATTGATTAAATGGATTTAATATTATTTTGTCATAATTATAATTTAATATTTATATTGGAATATTATTAATCACACTTATCCAATTTACATTTTTTTTTTAAATTTTACTTCATCTATATTTATTAATGTCATTCCTAGAATTAAATTCTAATTATTTTTAATTTAATATTGTTGATATTTCTATCGATTATTGTATCTATAAATTACAGAGTTGCCAAGTCTGAAATCATAACAGACAAATTATAAAAATAATCTATTTTTCTTTCTTGAATCATTGGTTAATGCCATATCTAATTTCTATTTCTATTAAACTTTGATATAAATAGTTTATTTTTAAACTAAGGGATATAATAGGATAATTTTTTGTTAATCTTTGGTAATAACTTTCCACGAAATTAAATCATATAAAATATTATTGACCACAAAGTACAACGGAGTATTGAATATAGCATTAAAATATAATAAATAAAAAGATAAAAAGATACTAAAATTTAGTGCCACGCAATTTTTCTTACTTTTTTATTTTATTCCGCCGTTTTCAACTCGTGTTGAATTATACCGTATTCCAAACTTATTACAAAATACTCTATTAAGGGGGTATTACCGTTTAGAATTTTTAAGAAACCGACTTTTTTGCATTTTTTGATATTTTATAGTGTATAGTTTCTTCCCTTAATGCCGAAAAGGAAGGCTTATTGTACAGAGCTGGTATTGCTGACTGAAGGTAAGAATCTCCAAAAAAGGTTAATACTTGTGTCAAAACTTCAGACGCGTTTTTCTCGAAACCACTTTTTTTCACGGGCCGGAAATATTACTCGGAAGCTATAAAACGTATTTACTTTAGCTTTTATAATCTTGATATTCATTATATTTGCTGGAGTCCGAACCTTTTTCATTCAATTATATTAATATATAACATTTTTTCGAACGCCTTATATTCAGAAAAAAGGGGGCAAAAATCGAAAACTATCTTCAAATGGCCGCCATTTTGTTAATTATCAAGAGTTTACATTGTTCATGGATCAAACTTCAGATAATTTAATACAGATTAAGGTCTGCTACCTAATTTTATGTAAAGACACGGCGGGCATGGTCTTATTTAAGACTACATTTGGAAATCAAACCAGGCTTTTTAAAAATAGTTAATAATCACATTTAATAGTTCCAATTGAAATTTAAAAAAATACAAAAATTCGCAAGATCAGAAGTATTAAATTCAATTAAAAAAAAAAACCTAAAAAACTATCAAAAACACGCTGTCTAAACGGTAATACCACCTTAAGAATAATTTTTTTTAAGAAACCTATAAAAATATATGAATATTGCTTAAAAAATTGAAACTAATGAGAATTTTTTTAAATAAAATGTAAATTTATTAATTTTAATATTCACTTTACTAACTGTGTTTCTAAATATTTCACTCTACAACTTTGATAATTGTTTTAAATGAATTTAAATAATAATTTAATTAAAAGAATTAATATTATTATTTAATAAACAAGTAATTTAAACTATTAATTGGAAATAATATTTTATATTCGATTGAAACATTGATATTAATAAGATTATCTTTACAAATTGAAACATAAATCAACATAGCAACCAAACAATTACTTATAGAATGTTTATAATGAAGCAAATATAAACAATGCTACACGTTTTTGATTTGCTTCCGACGTAGAATCCTATAAACCAATAAAACAATACATTTGTGTTAGTTAAAATACATAATGTAATGACGAAATATATACAACATAATTAAATATAGAAAATAGGTCAAAATTATTTGTATTGTCATCGTAGTTGTATAATTAGATCAAGTTTATAGCATTGTTATAATTACAGCTGTCAAACTTCGATGTTATTGTAATTATTAATTTTGTTTTGTTACAGATTTGGTGCGATTTATCATCCAACGGAACGTTTCAAAGGTAAGGAATATTCATTAATTAGATTTATTAAATGTATTTAAATCAATTATATATTTTATGTTGAAATTATACACAAACCTTTTATTGTTATCTTGTTTAATACCTGTAAATATTATTTTATATTAATATTATTTGTTTCGGTTATAGAATTTCAATCATTTAAGGTTCTATTAATGTTAATAAAATTATCTCAGAAAAGAGATAGTTTTAGAAAAGATTGCAAAACATGTTATATAGAAGTCTTATTCTTGAGAATGTAATTCAATATTTGTTTTTGGTGAATTAGCTTAATTTGATTTGAACATTTAAAATTAAAAGTAATATTTAATTCTTATACAGAAACTTTAAGAATAATTAATCTCAGCTTTTGCTGCCTCGCTTTTNGTAGCCTTCAGCGACAGACACCTCCATGGGTGCCATTCACGATCAGTCCGTAAAAAAAGGTAGAACAAAATCGTTTAATCTTAAATATTATATATATATATATATATATATAAAATTAAAAAAATCACCCTATGCTTCACGATAGAAAAAACCGATTTACATTGCAGATATATGTAGATTAAAGTCATGAATGGGTTCCAAAAAAAAAGTGGCACCCAGTTTGAAAAATGTGATTCCGAGAAAAACGCCTTTAAAGTTTTCGGTACTGTAGTAAACGTATTGTACGGCCTCCTCAATTATTCTTGTATCTTTGCAATGACTACGAATATCAATAAATCGCGTTAGAGGGTAATTTTAGATAGTATAATGAATAGATTAAACCTTCAGAGTGGGGACCACCGCCCCCGCCCCTAATTATTTCTGAATAATCAGTTTCATATATTGAATCATATAATAATAAGAGATACTACAAAATATATAATTATTTTAGCTTTTTAGTTCGTTTCTAAGAAAATTATTTATATTATAATAACAGAAACACTCGGTTANGGAACTATGGATTAGGGATTACCAGATTTTTAGAAGCGGGGAATTATTAAGTTCTATTTGTTCATTCATTAAGGCGACATTATTTTTAACGGCTTTATTTATTTCCAAAGATTCTAATATGTGTAATTTTAAAGGCTTACATGTAAGCCAATATGTTCCAACTAGTGCCAACGCAAAACTCTTTAAATTTTAAAATTATTTATTTTTGATATTTATCTATATTAATTTGTTTAAAAAAAATCAAAATATTTGATGATTTGATGTTTTTTAAAATATATTTTTTTTATTGTTTAAATTTACAATTGGCCATATCATTGGCCAACCAGCAAATTTAATATTGGATTAGTGGCATGCGGGAAGATATTACTTAAGAATACCTTATGAATAAATTTTATTGATTAATCATTTTATATAAGACCCAATGGTTTTCTTCTATTAGCCTACGGATATCGATTTCATTATATAACAAATTTAAAGCTAATTCGTTTGGATGATTGTTAAGTCTTTTTTCATATTTTGATGCAAATGATTTTATTTGATCTTGGACGTATTTAATTCCTAAATCTCTGTGTAACGTTTCATTAGTTATATACCATGGTGCGTTGGCAATTATCCGCAATGCTTTATTTAGAAATCTTTGTATTTTGTTTATATTGGATTGTTTTGCGCAAATGCATAATTGAATACCATATGTCCAGATCGGTATCAGAATGACTTTGTACAGTAAAATTTTGCTATGATGAGATAATGGTGATTTTCGACCGATTAACCAGTAAGTTTGTTTCATTTTTAAATTAAGTTGTTTTATTTTTGCGGACAGATGATTTTTTCACGTCAAAGTATAAAAAAAATTACCATGCAAAAATTGTATTTAATAATATTAGATTAATATTTTCATTATTATTATGCAAAATTAGTATTTTTCTTCAGAAAATAAAACAAAAGTGCCATAATATTTTAAAAATTATATGTTTAAAATCATTTATAAAGAAATTAAGTACAAACAAAAACATTTTTTTTTAATTTATTATTAACTAGCAAAATTTTTAAGGTACTTATATAAAAAAAAAAAATTTAATCTATAAATAAATTCAATTTGCACAGAATTTAGGGTTTCTATTGCTCCAAAAATAATGTTTGTTTTGGATCTCAAAGGTAACTCAAAGGTAAGTTGGCGAGTGAGGAAAAATAATTACATTTATTGTTAAATTATGTGTATTTATAAAATTGTTGCTTTTTAAATGTAAAATAAAAATATCAAAGTATGTTGCTTTTGTTTTATAAAACAGTTGATAATTAATTTAATATTAAAACATAGCTTGTTAATTTGATAGACTATTATTGTAAACAAAACTAACTATAATATTAACATATTAGGTAATAGTTTTAAAGTAAAACTAAACAACAAATATAATATATAAATTCTATCGATAAACTATACGCCGAAGGGCGAAAAGTTTTCAAACCGAAAAGTTTCCATGAACTTAGTATGTTATGTCTACATATAGGATATTAAGCACATACACCTATAAAAGCAACTCGTGATAAACGCATAAAACGTGTTTTTCGTAGTTAGGCGCGTTTTTAAATAAGTATTCATAATGACTTTGTCAGTTTGCAGGTTGAAGCAAAAATTCTGAAAACTTTTGTCATTAATCATTCTTAATTGCGTTTGTCCTGTCCCAAGGGCTACATTCTCAGGACCGTATTCGATATAAAGCCGGCGGAAACGTTGCGCGGGCCCAAATAAATTATTTATAAAATTACGAATTTTAAATTCATTTGAATTTCGTAACAGATGGTGGAAAAATTTGCACATTAACTTTGATTATTAAATCGTTTACATAATTAATAAAAAACTTTTAATTTTGTGTGGAATATTTTATATAGAAGCGTTTTCTCCTTTATATATCAATTTAATTTCATTTTATTATTTGATTTCCTTATAAAATATATTCAACTGGAATATTCATTTCTAAATACGAATTTTGTTTTCCTTGATATGTTACGTTTATATCAACAAGCCATAAATACGGATATGATCAAAGGGAAGATGTGATTAAAGACATGGAATATTTTACGAAATGACAAAATAAATATCAAACTTTCTTATATGAAAACAAACATTTGCGCTAGTTTTGTAAATATTTTGAATGTTCTTTCGCATTTCCTAATCATAATTCATTTTAAGTTAAGTTATTTATTTCCACATATATTTATATTCACTGTAATAACTCTCGTATCATCATATTTATAAGGTAAATTTAAAAAAAAAAAAAAAAAAAAAAAA
>NEEE01005667.1:7016-28398 GCA_002278615.1 Pogonus chalceus | reverse complement strand
TTAACTTATTAGAATAATAATAAAAATATTTTTTTTTAACTTGTCAAAATACTTAAATGTTTCTTGGACAGTTTATATAATGCTATGAAAAATGTTTAAAAGTAAACAAAATTAACTTAACTAAAATATTCTCGTGATATAAAATGAATTTTAAAATATTTCGTTTAAAGTAATGAAACTAATATAACAATAACTGCAATAATAATAATAAAGTATTTAAATATGTGTATTACAAGTTGTTATTAAATTTAATAACCAACATAATTCCTCATCAAATGTACAAATGAACACAATTACTTTAAATTGTATGTTGTATTTATGTTATTCATTTAAATTTAATTTGAAAAACAGAAACAGTAATACTTACATTCCAACACTCTGTGACTCGATTTAGCTCGGCAAGAAACACAAGTTCTCCAATGTTTTCGAGAAACAATTTAATACCTGCGCAGCACGATAGGGTGCATGTTTAATTAATAAATATCAAATGGTACAACTCGGCATGTACCAGATTAATCAGAGATTTCAGATAAGTCAATCACACTACCAGTGTAATTAAATATAGGGAAACGACAGCAAAATCTACTTGTTCATTGTTTTTCAACTTACAATACGCTGTTATTTTATGAGAGTGATTGTGTACGCAGATTATTGGCTTATAAAGTTTTATATCATTTTTACTTTAACTACACATATGTCACTCAAATGTCTTTTACACCTATATAATTTTATATTGCAATAGTAATTTGCATTATTTCCAGTTTAAAAGAAAGATTTCTTTTTTGTTTACTATTTATAGCACAAATGTATGTTGATAACTTATTTTCTTTGATGTTTAAATAACAAAATATATGATTTAATTGCAACCTTACTGGTTTTAATTAAAGTGTAAGGTTATGTTACAATATTTAATTTTAGATTTTATTAAGTTTTAAATACAAATAAAGGATAAACATGGAAGAAACAAAATACGATAAATTATTCTATTTCTTTTTATGCTTAAGTTACTCAATATATTCTTTTTGTCTATTTATTTTGCTGATAATGCGAAATATTTAAGTTATTATTATTAACATTTTTTTTCTTTACCTTAGATATTTATTTAACTACTTTTCGTATACTTATTTCGATATATTTTTTTTATGAGGAGTTTAGTGCCACGTGTCGATTTAATGATGAACAAATAGAAAGTAGGGAAAAAGTTTTGATAGAAGATTTCTTCTTTGATAATGATACAATTTTATGGTTATTTTTGGTTAACATTTTAGCAGATGATAATTGTTTATGGAGTAATTTTTGTGTTGATGTATAATACTGCACCTGCAGTCTGCTATCTTTAAAATTAATTCTTGTATAAACATGATTTTAAACGCAATTACAATTATCTTAGAAGATTGGTCTATCCGCGAAAGTGTTAACCTATTTTTTTTTAACTTCTGACACGTTGCAATGAAAGTAAATTATATAGTTTGATTAATGGTGAACCATTTGAAATAATTTACTTTTTCTCATGACCAAGTGTAAAACCAATATTAGTTCATTGTTTTTAACATATAAAGTGTTACTTTATTCCTTAAGGACATATTTTAAATTTAACTTATTAACAGTGCTATTTGACATTTTACAAATCTTCAAAATACAAATTAAATTTAAAGCACTTGGCACATTTTATGTGACATAAACAATTATAACTTCTTCGATAGCAAAATAACAATAACCTTATATTTTTGATTCCTGTTTAAATATTAAAAGAAATCAAATTTTCAAACAAAAATTACATTTATTATTTGGTTTAAATCATTAGTTAACTCCCTAAATGTTTGCTTTTTTTGCTTTTTAACTTTTAAAGAGTACTATCATATTTCATTACTATATCTTTTATTTCAATAAATTTAATTTGCAAAAGAAGAAAAGAAGATAAAAAATATTATACATATATTATAGTATTTCATGTTTTAAAACATTTAAATTCTTTTAAAATAATTATTAAACTAGTAGTTTAATGTATTACGTTATTTAAAAAGTAATTTATTGGGTTGTTAACAAGTAAATTATATTTAAAATTTCCACTTAAAATGTAGGAAAGAAGATTGGTATTTATTGCAGTAGTGATATGCTCACGCAATAAAAAGTATACTATGCTGGTGCTATATATTTTGAAAAACCAGTTTCCAGCGCACCTGGCAAGTTCATTAGCAAATATCCGTAGTTTTATCGGTTTCCAATAATGTCCATGTAAATAAATTGAATTTACTTTTCGAATAAATACGGTCCTGTCGCACGTTGAGCACTGACAGAGATTTCATTGTAATTTTATGTATATTACGGCTGGATTTGCATTAATTAACTTATGGAATTTTAGTTTGTAAATTTTAAACGAAACTGATATTCTATACAATTCGTACTATATATACATAGTGAATCTAGTAGCGGTAAGCGCGTATAGTTGCATCAACAACATACAATATTGCTCTTGTTCGTGTTGCTGTGTTTCATGCTTTTCTCTTGATTGTTTATCGAAACTTGAACAAAGTTGTACACTTGCACTCAATTTACACGAGTAGCTTTGAAACAGAATTCATGTAGATTAGATTTCTTTCGATGTATCACATTAACAAATTCATATAATTAAATTTGCAAATTTAATTAATGATTTATTCATTCTAGTAATGAATTTTCAATCTATTTCAATAAAGGACTTCTAACTTAACTATTTAGTCATAGTTTAGAATTTTATTTTTAGTTAAACCTATCATTTATAATAAGTTTTATTTTATAGCCATTCCAAACATGTACTTTCTTGAATACTAAAAAATAAGTTGAAAACTCTGCATAAAGTTTGACAGATATCTATTTTAATAATTAAAAATAGCTACTAAATATCCACATTTAAGGACATGTGTAATAATTTAAATGCGTCTAAGTGTTATTAGGTAATAAAAACGTCATATTACTGAATTAAACACTAGTGTATAAAAATACTTCACAGTTGCGCATACGGAGAAAATTTTATGGTAAATACAACCATCAGAGTATTGTAAAAATTCACTAATCGTCTTTAATGAATGATTACTATTTTTATTATTTAAATAAGTGATTATTTTGTATCATTTTCACCACTGACAAGTAAAGACACAAGATTAAAATATATTTTATAAAAAAATGTAGGTTTTTTGTGGGGTTCATTACTTTCATGAAACAAAATGGGGTATTCTTGAAATTACATTTTTTAATATAAATTGTTACATATACTTATAGCATAATTTATTAAAGAGAAGATTAAAATAATATCGTTTTAATAAGCTTTTCTGTAGAATTTATAAATTATTGTTATTAAAAAAGAATTAGCCTAGATAGCAGTTTTGAAATTTGAGGTATTTTATTGAACTATATATTTAACAAATCGTATACAAATCTAATACAGCGACCAACATTGGTAAATGTCACATTGGATGCTTTAAAAATTGTTCACTTTGCTACAGCTACTTGCTGAGATTACATGATTCAGTGACGGAACTGGCTAGCATTTGTGCAATGCAGTCGCAATATAGCGCTATGCACCCACAAATAACATTACATAACCGTATCCTTACCACTGTAAAGCAAGTGTAACATAGTTGTAGTGGAATTTCAGTAGTGCGCGATTCTAGATAAATGGGTGCGCGGGCCACTAGCGACCCGAACCAATCACGGTCGTCATTGAAAGCAGCAACTTTATCGGCATCTGTGTGCAATACGCTTCGAACTGACTGATACATGTGGCCGGGCTCAGTCGGAACAATGACACGTAATGGACGTCTCAGTGCTAGACAGTACGCCGTTCAATCTTACTCTCTTTCGTCGCCACCCGGACTTATTTCTCCTTGCTAGAAACTGGAAGAGAACAGTCTACGTCGCGCGCAAAACGTCCTAATGAATTACATTGATGGAGTATTTATTTTAGAAGAATAAAGCTAGCTTGTGAAAGATCGACATTTTATTTCCGCTATACCTACAGTTGCCAAATTGAATGAAATAAATCGAGAATTTAATTTATACATGAGTGTATTTAGCTGTTCTCTCATCCTTTACCCTCAGATTAAAATGGAAGATTAAGCTCTGCACCAAGAACATTCATTAAACGATACAAAAACTCAATTTTGGCATAAGGAACACCGCAACTTTCATAAGAATAAAAACTATTTATCTTACTTCGTCGCCACATGAATCAAGATTATTGCTTCCTTCGTGGAGAAGTAGTTATTGTTGTTTTTCAAATAGAATAATTTATATGTAACACTTTTTCTACCTTTAAACTTAAAGTTAAGCTAGATTAATTCACTAACATATTGGAGGATAAAAAAATATGTTTATTGTTAACATAAAAGTAATAAATATTACTAAATAAAGTACAATTTTTGTTATAACTGGCAGACTGACAGGTTATAACTCTTTAAATTTGATTACAATAACAATTTTTAATAAAAACTATAGTAGTTAAAATTAAATTATGAAATAACAATTCAGTTTTATATTATAACATAAAAGTTACATGATGTATAATAATACATCTTGACAAGATATATAAAGAAAAAGGTTATAAACATTATTTATCATTCTGTAAAGCACTGCAAATGTTTATATAAATACATGTTATAATTCCCAACAAGAAACATTTACTTTTCTTGCGGTAAAACTAAAGAAATAAACAAATGCTAGTAGTAGCAAGCACATTACATACAACATTAACAAAGACAAATATTATTTTTATATTCAACTGATTCCCACAAATTTCCTTTGATGCATAGTGTTTGTCAAGAATTTTCAAAAGATACATAAGTTTACATCCACTTCAAGAGACCCTGCATGGCACTAGCATGTATGCACATGTAAACAAACAGATGAAGCGATGTGTGACAAGTTGAATCTGGCTGCCGTGTCATGCACATAGCACATATGATTATTTTCATGTGTTAAAATTTAGTAAACCAAGTTATTTTGGTACTTCGAAGTAAAGACTATTCATCTTAATCTTTCATATACAAATTACTTCCTTGTATAGTACAACATACATGTATATTAATTTAAAAATTAATTTTATTTAACTACGTGACCATGTTAAATAAGTTTTTTTTTTATTATTATGAAACATACATGAGCAAAAATGTTTGCGTAAAAAAATAGTAACGATTAAATTTATTACCTTAAACTAATTTATTACTCGTATTAATTAATTAAGTTATAAATTGGATATTATCAGTGGGAAGTAATTATTATGAAATAAAAAAATACAAGATTGGCTAATAAATTTGCATATTTAATTGAATGTTTATTTATATTTGTATGGATGAACTGTTACTTCTATTTGACGAAATAAAAAAGGAATAGAAATCTATAGACAGTTATTCTTTCTTCAAATAGTAATTTACTACTTATGACAAATATATTCGTGTTGCACAAATTTGAGCTTAACTCTTTGGATAATTTATACGTGCGTTTATATTGACTATAACGAAGTGTGAATTTATTTACAAAACAGTTTATACAAGTTAAAACTAGCTATAAGTGATATTAAAACTTACAAAACTGTAATTTTTTCTATAAAATACTTATTATATAATACCAATAACGCATTTATCCGTACATATGAGAAAAAATACATTTCCGTGCTTGTTAGCTAACCAGATTTTGAAAGTATTATACCAATTTTTAATTTATTACTTATTTTTAAGTATTTCTACTTCTTCTTGTAAATTATATGTACATATATCAATAAAATACAAAAAAAAAATACTAAGATTATTTTATTGTTAAATATAAATGCAACGTATTTTTTTTGCTTTGATCCTAAAAATGTATCTTTGGCCTTTTTAAATATGTTTTATTAAAAATTAATACGAAAAATCATGTATCCTTGATTGTTTTCGATAAACAAAAGAAGAACAATGAATTTTATTTTAATTATTCTATGCCTTTGGGTTCTTGAAATGAATTCGTAATTTTAATGTTATTATTTGAAATAATATATATATATATATATTATATTTCATGTCAAGTAAAAGGATTTACATAACCTATTATCCATTTATAATAACAACGTGTGTATGTAGGCCGCTGACTGCTATCACTATAATAACATGCGTTTGCTCATTTATTCGGTATACCATGGAACCAAAGGAACCTAACCTAACCGAACCAAACCATACCAAACCAAGCAAGGCCTAACACAATTCCTATATAAGCGGGTGGTACACCTGTGTTTTGTTTGCGGACAGGTTTGCGGAGGGCCTAACAGCCCTTTATGAATAACGGCACAGCGGCTTTCATTAACCCCATTCGTGATAATATCATTCAATAAATCAACGGTGAATGCTGCAATTTATTGCGCTATTAGCACTACGGACAAGACATGAACAAATAGTAAATATTGATTGTAAATATTGGCTCTATGTAATGGCTGCTTCCTGTTCTGTGCCTCTGTATTTCATACATAAAGTACATGTCTTTGCTCCTACGTTTATGTTACAGCCCTTTTCAAGGCAACTTACTGCCTCTGTTCACTCTAACACAATATAACAAGCACACACATACAATTTTATTAATTAAAGAGATCATTATACAAAAGCTTTTGCAACTAATAGCGAATAAATATATTATTTTATATTATTTAGTTAATTATTTTTTAAGCTCAAATTTTAATAGTTAAACAAAAAGAAAATCTAAAAAGATTTGTACGGGACGTTCATTAATTAATGAGATATATTGATGTAGTAAAAACTGTTCATTCTATGACAATGAATCTAATTTTGAACATAGTTTTTAGCAATATTTAGACACTGCTTACTTCAGTCTGTGAGCTTTCTGAATTTTGCAGTATAGAAGTTTATACCTTGTTGTTTGAACGAAACGTGTACCATATTTTTAACCGCTTTGTTGTCGTCAAAATTCTTTTCGCGTAAAAATTCTTTAGTAGGTCCTACAAATAAAAATTGGACAAGTAATGTCTAGGCTGTAAGGAGAATGAGATAACATCTTTCAGCCCAGCTCAGAACAAATGCAAATCAGGGTGTTTTTATGAACTTGTATCAACTATCTTCAAATCCATTTTGAACATGTTTTACGATAATTCAGTATATCATGGATAATTGTATGCCCAGTTTCAACGCTAATATTACATAAATTAGCAATTTGAAAAAGTATCATTTATACGATTTTACAAAGCGGTCGTCCAGAGCAATGGATATTTGTTTTTGCCAAATTAAACTGTTTCAATCAATTATATATTTTATTGAGAATTTTCTCGATACTAATTTCACTGAACGTTGCTCCTCTGATGTACAGGTTTGAAATGGAACTGACATTTTGAAATAAACAAAAAAGATCAAATTTACATTTATTATGATCAAAAACATAAATATATATGTTCTTAGGATTGCTAACTTGATTCTTAAAAAAATTCATTACCATTGAATAATGAACCGTTTTTTCTATACTTCAATATGTCTTATTAAGTATTGAACATCCCTCGTAGGTATATATTAAATGATATATTAAAAAATATATAAAAAATAACAAATTTAAATATGAAGTTAAAAATACATTTAACAAGTAAGCCATTCATGCAGTTATTTGAATAAAACTTACTTCAATGCAGAGCAATAAATAATACTTTACATGGCTTTGTTATGTTTCATAAGAATCACCATACATCAAATAATTAAAACATTGCTGCAAGTAGTAATATATACCTTGTTCAATTGCGTAATTTATTGTTGCGTGATTTGTAATGATATCATAACAAACTTATGTCTCACAAGTTGTAATGAAACCCTTAAAGAAACAACTTGAACAATGTAAATATTTCGAATGTTTTACGTAATGGAACAATTTTCATTTCTTTTTATCAGCAACACGCTATTATGTCGTTTTTCTTATCGTTTAAAGTTAATCAAGCTTAAATTCTTTATAATATAGATTTGAAATTTAAAAACAAGTTTAACATCAAGTTTTATATTCATGTTTTTCAAATGAAGTATTTTAAGGATTGTGTTTGTATTAAAATTTTGTTTTGTTGATTGGTAAATTGCTTTAATTATAAGTTTACGAATGTTATATAAATCATTCTCAAAATAATATTTTCTTTTTGACATTTTTAGTAAAAAATTCCTTATATTAAAAATTTTTTCAACTACGTTATTAATTATATGTATTTCAACTAATTTTATGAAAATAATTAATACTTTTTATAATTTATTTATCAATAATAAGAGTGCCGTAAAAGGTTGTTTTTTATTATGAATGTATATTGTTTAAATATATTATTTCTCTTAACACCTACTTCATTTGTTATTCTATTTTATGATGAACATAGTATTGGTTAGTATAAGTATTCTGCAATATGTTTTTTGCTGAGTATATTTTCTCTATTATAAATTTAGTTCAGTTTAAAAATATGCAGGTGTCCCAAAAGGGTCGGGGTATTTCCGAAGTTTGGAAACCTCTCTAACATTTCAATTGCAATATTTAATCGTTGAAGATGGTCTGTTGGTTTTAATTCTTGCACAATCTGAATTTCGTAAGGTTTAAGATGCAAATCCTTCCTTATAATTCTTTGTAAAGACGATTTTCAAACGTTTTATTCTTGACTGCTATATATCATAAAAAATCTTTAAATAAGATTTTACAGAATTGTAATTTATTTTAATTTAAATAAATAAAATAGCTATTAGAAGTCACCATTTTAGGGTTATACATTATAAGATAATATAAACTTATTATTAAACACTAGTGTATAATAATACTGCATAGTTATACAGAACTTTATGATTAAATCTATACAAGAAATAGTATTAGAGAAATGAAACTAATTTGTTTTACTTGCTAAAATTCTACTCATAACATTATTTTCTAAGATTTTAATGAATGGCCTGGAATCAGTAGATTTCAGAATTTGAAGCGAACTGTCCACGCTACATTCGAAGGTCATTCTGGTCTACTACCAGCTTTTTAGAGGTTATTCCAAAACATGTTTAAAATTTCATACCTTTATAAGGAATAATTAATTATTTTTCTTTTTAGTATTGTAACGTAATAAGTAAATTAAATTAATTATGAATTCTTTTGTTTTAGGGGTATAAACTGCATCAAAGATTTCATTTTCATGTATATATTGGTAAGTACATTATTTTATAATTACTTATTTTTATTGTTTTCTTAAATTTATGGTAAATTGCTAAATAACAATATTGTGTAACTTATATAAACGAAGCTTTGTTTAGTGTTTATAAACTGTAATCATATGATATAAAATCGATAACATATGATGATACATGTGCAGAAGAAGAAATAGAGGCAAACGACACATACGCATCATCGGTTCGAATAAGTTATCTGGTACTGTAGGTTTCAGATGTGTTAATAGTAGCGTAAATGAACTATAAATATAAAATCGATCGTATATAGGGTGCCATTGAGACTCTGTTTAACTCATTCCAACGTTATCGACACATTTACCAAGTGGCAAGTACCTGCTATTCGTTGGTGATCTTCAAACGGTGGATACCCTGCGACTTGCACTCGCTCGTTGTTCCTTCCTTTTATGCATATAGCGCATAGCTGCACACTCGTTCAATGTGTGCAAATGTCATTACGGCGATTTATCTGTAGCATCACTGGGGATGTGAGACCGTATTTTAACGGGTATGAAACATTTCGAAACGGCAGTTACTATATTATCACTGCATGATGCATGTGTGATAATTTATTTACTTTAACGGATATCTATAATGTTTTTGTTTTGGTTCTACTGCTTACACTATAAATTACGACATTTATTTCAAATAAACTTACTTTATATAGTAATAGGTTAACAAAGTATGTTTTAATATGTTAAAGTTCATTTTATTTTGTATAACTGAAAGATTTTGCTACAAATTTAAGAGATTTTCGTGATCTTCGTTTATTTCTAAACAAAAAACTAAGATGATTTCAATAAATGAATAATGTAAGCTTGCTTTATAAAAAATAAAAATCAATATGGAGTGTTCTGTTAGAGATATTTGATTAATTACTAAATTATACTGTGTCCATATTACAAGAACAAGGAATACAAAGTCACAATAATGCGATTGTTTCATTAGAATGCACCAATAAATCGACAAATTAATCTTTGAATCACCAAAGTTGTAAATTTATTCCAGTTCAGAAATACTATGACATTCCAATCCAACAACAAGACTGTTGTTTCTACATCAGCAACAACACGGGAACAGAAATCATTACGACTGGGACTGAGACTAAGAATCCCTGTATTCTCGTTGTTGCATTCGGGCATTCGAACATCGCGTTCGGGCATTCAGTAACAGCAACTGATCGTCGGGTCGATGGGCTGCAGTGGGTCGAGGGAGTTTCATGCACTCGGGGATTACCCGTAGCCGTGACGAGCGCGATTTGAGGCCAATGCATTTACCGCGAAACAATAAATCCAAAGTAGACTGTAGCTGACGTTGAACTGGGATGATTTACGCGCAACGCCGCGGAACTAAATTATAAACAGAATAATGAAACGGCTTCGACTGTAATCCATTGTTCGGGGATGTGTTATCGTAGATTAGTTCTATTTCAAAGGCAATCGTTTTGTTTGTAATTATAACACTTATTATAATTACATGTTAATTGTTATATGTTAACACATAACTATTCATGGTTTTTCTTCAAATTAATGTTTTAATGCAGATTATATTGCTAAATATTTCTTGTTAAATATGCGGCCAGAAAATAAATTTTTCAACAAGAAAGGTGCAAGAGATGTCCTTCACCAATTGCGTTCTAATTTAAATATGATATTCACAATCAAATCTAAGAGACAACTATTTTTTATCGATGGACAAATATATTTAAAGGGTGAAATCGTCTCTCAAAGTTGATTGTAAAGAGGGGTGGTTATTAGGCTGAAATATTGACTATCACTTGCATTTAATTGATTTCAACGATAATTTAAATAAGAATAAAAATAGGAAATACGTCTGTTGGCATTTTTTAAAATATAATAAACCATAATATAATTTACTTTACCATCAACTTTAGGGGACGACACGAGCGGTTTGCATATAATACGAATAGATAATCTTAGTAACCTTCATAGAAAGTTGTATTCTTATAATAGTTATTTGTGTATTAAGAGCGCAAAGTGGGACATTGTCGTTTGAGAGATTGTTGCCGCACGACAAAGGAGCGCGGCATTTTCTCGAAATCGACAATGTCCATTTGCGCTCGAAATACACACAAGATTTTTTCTACAGTCGCCACAAACTTTAAGAGATATTTGAAATTTGTTTTTGGTGTTACTGTGACGTCACACTATTGCTATCTTTGCACACTATAGAGTGTGGTGCGGAGTGAGATAGGAATATTAGTTTCGCCGTGACATCATATTGATATTATATATCAATTGTAGTTAAACTGAACACAATTGATTTTTTAATATCTTTTTTTTTTAAATTAAACGAACTTTATTTTAAAATAATAAAAAAAACAATTTGTCGTTATTTTCTATTCTTACTGAGCTATTCAATCTAATCTAAGCATTTTTAATTTCGTTTTTGTAAATGAATGCCCTATTTTATTTCTATACTCCTTAGCAGGGCATATTTTGTTTGGTTATGTAATATACTAACAGAGCAATTATATGTCAGATTGACTTGTGAAGGTAATAAATGTGTAGGTAACGACAGTGGTATTAATTTTTGACTAAACATTTCCATTAAGAATGTAAACAAGTAACATTTTATAAAAATTTGGACAGCGAGCGTTTTTTCTACTTTGTCGCTCTAGAGCGGCAAAGTACCATTTTGCGCTCACAAAAGAGGGCGCAAAACGCCTACTTTGTATAGCGACTGTAGAAAAAATTATTTTTGTACTTCAATATTTAACTGACTTTAAATGATAAAGTTTTGATATATTATTATTTATTAAAAAAAAAAATATAATTTAATAAAATAAAGTGTTAACAAAGCATTTAGTAGACTGTAAATCCAATTGGTTGGTTTTAGATAAAAAAAATTAGGTTAAGCGAATAAATAATAAAACAAAATTATAGAAAATCTCATTGAATTTCTGGACGCAACGGTAAGTTAAAAAGCAATAGCTATTCAACACTTTACGTTATAGACATTTGAAGTTTCCGAGATTCAAAGGTTCACTCAACGATAGATAGCAGTTAACAATTTAAAAATTTATATCTAGTACCGTGTTGCATTCGGTTACGAAATCGTACCGTTCTCGAGTAATGCAGGTTAATTGGTTCTGTTGAACTGGGAAGGTAATAGAATGAAGCGAGTCAACCAGTCAACGTCAACGATTTATACAAAAATTGGATAAAAAGTACACTACAGAATTTCATTATTTACTTTTTTGTACTACGCCGTGTTACTTATTGTGCACGTTAATTAAATTCTTGAAAAGTTATTGCGCTAGTTCAATTTATTTCGGAGTTTATTGTTTTTGTAGTTTTATGTAGTCTACATCAATGAGATGTATTTCAATATTTTCAACTTGTATCAATACATGACATATTTCCCACAATATTTAAATATTATGTTTTATTCTAGGAAATGAAATTGTAGCGTCAAATATGCCATTTTTATTAATTCTGATATTTTATTGTCTAATAAAAATAATATTTCAAAAATCTATTATAGAATATTCTGTAACAAGTTTGGAATGAGGCATAATTCAACAGAAAAGCCATTCCAAACATGTTGCATACCTATCTAAAAATAAAAATAATGTACGATAGATATATGTATTTTAATAAATAACTAATTTGGAGTTATGCATAATAAGGTAATATTAACTTCATATTACTTTATTAAACACTAGTGCATAATATTACCGCACAGTTAAGCAGAATGTAATGGTATGAATTCCGTAATATTATTACAAATAGTTATTTGTGTATTAAGAGCGCAAAGTGGGACATTGTCGATTGAGAGATTGTTGCCGCGAGACTGTCCATTTGCGCTCGAAATGCACACAAGATTTTTTCTACAGTCGCCACAAACTTTAAGAGATATTTGAAATTTGTTTTTGGTGTGACAGTGACGTCACACTATTGCTATCATTGCACACTATAGAGTGTGGTGCGGAGTGAGATAGGAATATTAGTTTCGCCGTGACATCATATTGATATTATATATCAATTGTAGTTAAACTGAACACAATTGATTTTTTAATATCTTTTTTTTATAAATTAAACGAACTTTATTTTAAAATAATAAAAAAAATCATTTGTCGTTATTTTCTATTCTTACTGAGCTATTCAATCTAATCTAAGCATTTTAAATTTCGTTTTTGTAAATGAATGCCCTATTTTAATTCTATACTCCTTAGCAGGGCATATTTTGTTTGATTATGTAATATACTAACAGAGCAATTATATGTCAGATTGACTTGTGAAGGTAATAAATGTGTAGGTAATGACAGTGGTATTAATTTTTGACTTAACATTTTACAAGCTCTGAAAATTTGTTTCTTATTTAATATACTATGAAAATTTGAAAGCGATTTAACAAAAACTTAAATTCTTAATATATCATTTCAATCTTAACCGTTGTATATCTGTAAAAAAAAATCATTTAAAGCTATTTTTAATTTTATATTTATATATTCTTACTTCAAGTTTTACAAAAATAAAACCAGTAAAAAACAAAACAAAGCCTGAAGAATATAAATTATATTAATACCAAAATAAATTATTAATATTCAAAAAGATGATTAATTTGAATGTTATAGAAAAACTCATCCTTATAAATTAGTATCACGAAATCATTAATTTAAAACTAATTTATTTTTAAGTTCTCGACCAAAGAATAAATTAATACTCAAGTACCTGAAACATGTAACTTTCTTATAAATAATATATACTTAAAAATTAAATGCATTCTTATTTTCTTAACAAGATTAAAATAAGAGGCACTATGTGTTGTTTAAGGTATTTAAATCGTTTTAATTAATTAGGTTTCGAAGTTTATTTTTATACTGTTTTAAAAATAATATGTGGTTTGAAAGAAGTGATTAATTTTCATAGTAATTAACTAGCGGGTGGTATAGATTTCGTGATTTTTATTACTAAGTATATGATGTAATAAAATTGTTTTTATATATTATAAATAGTTAGCAGAATTTTTACAACTTTGTTTGTGAAACGTTTTCCCTTGATATTTTTAAATTAAGTTATTATTAGTATCTGCAATATTTTAAAATTATATTTAGAAAATATAAATATAAATGTTTATGCTATAAAAAAAAACTTTTATTTTTAAAGGTCGTAATTAAACTGTTCACTGAACTTGACGTTTATTTATAAATTCTGGTGAAAACCATTAAGTGGAATCAATATTTATATTTATATAGGGCTTTAAAAAATATGTTTCAATCTCACTCACAGCGAAAAGATGTATTTAAAAAATAATTCAAAGAATGAAAATGATAATATTGTTGACTTTAATTTGAACTTAAGATTACAATTTTAACAACACATCTAGGATTATAATTATTTATATACATACATATACTAATTATATATAAACTCAATGGAAATATAATCCAGAAAGCAATTAGAGAATATGATAATGTGAAAACACTCTCAGCAGAGAGATGAGACGATTCAAGAATTCAATTGCAATTCTTGTTGTAATCCAATTTATTCATTTAACTGGCAAGAAACAACAAACTTGTTTATTAGAAACGCCACAACACATATCCATTACATATGCAAATGATTGGGCGCGTTCACAAGCATTTGTTCTTATCTGACACCTCATTTACACGGAGATATTATCAGCGGCACTAGCAAAAGTGCCGGCGGTACACCAAACCCATTATTAACTGTGATTTGATCTGTAAGACTGCAATAGCAAATTTATTTATTCATTTTTAGGGTTACACCAAATCTTCCTGTTTATAATAAAGCTGACATTAATTATTTTTAATTAAAATATATAGGTTTTATTTGATAATTACTGTTTAAATGTATTTAAATAAAGCTGACATGAGATGCGATATACAGGAATACATTATTTCGGAGAAATTTAAATTAGTTTTATAAACATTTATTTTAGATATATTGATTTAAAAATTATTTATTTAAATATTAATATAATTTTTGAATAAAATCCTTGCTATAAACAATTATAAATTTTTTTAGTATTACATTGAAAATGATATTTAATTAAAATAGTAATNTTCGGCTTAAAAGGGCTCTGTATTTTAGTAGGAAATTTCCCAAATTTAGTTGCATATTCGAGTCTCTGGAATATTAGTCCAGAGACACTTGCTTAGTCCGGGAACATTTCTTGTAGACATTCCCCATTTTTAATATTGTATGTTGATTGGCCCCCTTCTCTTGTTAAGGGTGGTTATCTTCGGAATAGTTTATTATAAAAACCTAGTTTTAAGTGAGTTATAAGAATTGTCGTTATTGTCGTTATTGTAAGATTATTATCATTGTCGTTATTGTAAGATTATTATCGTTGTCGTTATCGTAAGAATCATTTTGTAAGAATTATCGTTAAAGAATTATCGTTGTCGAATTATTGTTGTTAGAGAACTGTTGCTAGAGTTATTGTTATTATTACAATCTGATCGATATAACTTGTTGCAGAAGTAGATGACGAATTATAATTATAGTTGTAGATAAAATATTTATCGATTGATGTTTCGTTTATTTCAGTGTGTACATAATAAATTGTAAATAAGTTAATTTGATGATGTATATATGAATTGTAAATAAATGTATTTAAACAAAGTGGTTAATCTGATCCATTGTTGTCGTTTTGGTTAATTGAACCAGTTTTTTCGTTTATAAATGTTTCGTGTCACTGCAAGGACTTAACCAAGCAACGCGAAATTCATCCAGTAATAATTCAAACGTTATTTTATTATTTTTAATTTCAAGGGAAAATAAAAAACATATTTAAAATTGTTCAAAATAATTTAGAAAAATTATAGTATAACTCAAATAAATTTAATTAGAAAGCTTATTTCTTATAAATTACTTTATGAATTAGACAGGGTATCATTTTAGGAAAATCATTTAAGGTTTTACAGTAACACTATAGCTAGGCAACAAAGAATTGTTTACAAATATAATAAAATAAATTGAATTGGCACAAGATACTTTTTTAAACAATAATCTTTATGATAGAGTTTAAAAACTGAATGAAAGGTTAAAATAAAAAGCAAAACTTGTAAAAATTAATAAACATGTCAAAAATAATAATAATAATAACATTGATATCATTGTTTAACTTTACAGTGAATATAAAATATTCTTTGCCAAGCCTTTATGTATCATTGTTCAAAATTAAGAAATCAGAAATAATTAAAGTAGTCTTGTCGCAGAAGAATCTATATTATTTTCGTTATTTAGTGTGAAAAAAGGTTTTAGAAGAAGATTGAATTGCCTATACGTTTATTCTGCAGATTTTTCATTAAAAATAAAAGTAAATAATAACTCCGATATGTATTTTTTTTATTATTCTAATATTTTATGCTGTTAACTCTAATAATTGTAATAAAATATACTAACAATAAGAGAAACATACATATCTTGTATAAATATATATGTTAAAAAATAGAATATTTTTAAGTTTTCTTTTGCTTAGCATAATTATTCAATAGGACACTAGTTTAATAAAAATAATTTATTATTTCTTGGAAGCAGCCACTTTGCCATTAGACACAAATATAGTTTATTAAAGTTGGAACTTTTTTTCGTAGACAATTTGTTCTTAAAAATTATATACATACATATTAATTGAAAAAAAAGCTCAATTTAATTTAAAAAAATATATTATTGACCTACAAGAGGCCACTTAAATTCAAGGAACCCTTTTCAAAAATTTCATTGTTACCTGTAAGGGGTCTACATAGGCCTCTGTGGGAATCGCTGAATTAAAATACAACTTTTCAAGAATCTTCCAATCATTACTTTTTATTTTTATTCTAAAAGCGGTTTTAACTTAGATTATCGATACATATTTTAGTTTTTATAAGTATATGACTATTTATTTCGACGTTGCAAATATAACTAATCAGAAACTTAATATTTATTTTTATTTATATATTTAATTCAATACTTATTATTTTTTTTTTAAAGTGGCGTAAAATAATTTAAAATATTCTTATTTTAAACGAACTGATTTTTTAAATTATAAATAATTTTAAACGCACGCCAACACATTTATTTCTCCTTGCAAGATACAGAAAAACCCAATTTCCAATATCCAAAATTAATTATGCATTTGGTTATTAGAATAAGAGCGATGAAGTGATTTGATTAAATAAAACAATGAATAATATCTTGAATGTATTGCAAAGTAATTTAATTAATTGGTATATAGAATGAACGGGCGAATGAAATCAATTTAAAATGAATTATCTATACTTTTGAATTTGGTAGTGGTGTTAATCGCGCCGGCTTTGAATGGGTCTGTTCGTACAAATTGTCGCCATTCAAGAACACCTACTACCGGTGTTTCCATTCAATGAAAACAGCCGACATCGAGGTGTGCTAACTGGAGTAAGTTTCGTCTGCCCGTCAGCATTCAAGAAGTTTGTCTTTTGCTATGTTCGTAGTTTGTAGTTCCTTTATTTGTTACCGAACGTATTTCTAAGTGTTTTAACAAATAAAAGTATTACTTTCAATACTGAGTATAATTTTATATAGATCTTATTGAACTAACATTTCCATGTTAACATTTTAAGAAATCTGTTAAATAGAATTCAATAGAAATACGAATATTCTAATCTTAATAATTATAATTTATAAATTTACGATATTTTAATTACAAAGAATAAATATCTGTGGGAAAGATTGTATATTTTTTTAAGTCGCATGTTACAAATTACAAGTTCTTACAAGTTACGACGGTTTAATACTGTATAGTTAATGTACAACATCAAATTATTATGGTACATTGATTTTCCCAGAATTATGTTTAATTTAAGTTAGAATCTGTTTTGTTTACGTCAACAGTTTTGATAGTTATCTTACCAGATATTCAAATAAAGATTTTTTCTAGCGGTTTCTTTGAACTCAAGTTTGTATTACTTATCTTTAATTAGAATCACACTTTCAAACAAAAGTTTTTTTAACTTACTTGAGTATTAAAAAACTACAAGAGTTAAACATTTAAATTTTATGTATATATGGAAATATTTTTCTTGCATATTAATAAACAAGAATTTTGTTAAATTAAATAACATGCTTTTTTCTTATATGCTTTCGGTAATTTTTTTTTTTTTTACTGATGATATCTTTATACTTTTACAAATTGTGTAAATAATATAATGGGCTTTAATTTTATAGGTATATTAAAATTTTAAGATTATATCTTTTTATTTTTATGCTATACATTTATAACACCTGACCTTTCTTTCATGTACGTATTTTAAAATTTTATTTATTTACTTACTTTATTATTTAATAGTTATTTTTAATAAAATATAATAAATTCAAAACCATTAAATCAATCGTAATACTACGGGTATGAAGCTTTAAAATTATTTTTAATGACTTCGAAACAGCTGGTAGTTGGATTGAGTTTAGTATCTGAATTAATGAATGTGACTTAACTGACTCAACTTGAATCCACACTACTCGTGGTTGTTTCAAGGTTTTTAAAAACATTTTTTTTTAAATCGATGTTGTGAATAGAACTTTAACGATTGGAGCAAGTATAGAATAATTATTGTAGTGATGCCACAATGTTAATATCTTTAGAAAAGAAAAAGATGAATTCTTCAATTTAAAATTATGTAATATTTTCGTTTTAATTAAACATTTGAAATGGTTTTTCATAAGTAATGAAAATCAATTAAAAATTTGTGTAATAAAAGAAGTATGCTTATATTTAAATATTTCTGAAATTAATCCTTACTTAAAAATTAATTAACCTAGTTGAACAATTACGTGGTAATTTACGTCGAACGATTACTCGCATGAGTGGGGGCAATTATGATACACTTAACACGAAACAAGGGTACCCTACAACCCGTACTACACAATATGTCGTACCCCGACCCTCTTTTATGTATTTAACCCTTCATTTTCCTATATTCGCCTTCATTGCTTTTCATTGCGAACATTTCATATTCATATTATCTTCTATACAATATATAATACACAATTTGTAATACATGTGTTTAAGATATTACTTTCAAGGCCAGATATATTTTTTACTGGCTTACATACAAAGATATTTTAATGATTCAAAATCTTACACTAAAATCGTTTTATGAAATTATTATAACATGATAGTTTCAAAAAGTATTTCATTGTTAATTTAACAATATCTGTTCAAATAAATAGCCAATACTCATTCAGAGGGAAACAGAAAGATTTGAGAATATGTATATGAAGTATTTAAATCTTAAACCTTACACAATTCAGCTTGTGCAAGAATTAAAACCAACAAACCATGTTCAACGATTAAATTTTGCGATTAAAATATTCTAGAGGTTTCCAAACTTCGGAAATACCCCTACCCTTTTGGGACACCTTGTAAATAAAGATAAACACGATTATCTTGTCTTCACGTTTTATTTATTATATAATTTTGTATGTATATTTCGATTGCCAGGCAATTATCAGCAGCGGTTAAAAATTGAAGAAAAAATAATAATTCATTTTATTTTATTTTTAACATAGCTTGAATACAATTATTTATGGAAATTGCATAGTGTTTGTATCTATAAGTATTCTTTAATGTAATTATAAAACATTTCACGATTTAAAAAATTTAGACATACTCTCCTAGAAGCCTTTAAATATTTTATATTAAATTATAACATGAAATAATACTAGCATGACAGGAAATAATAAAAAATTTAATCAAATTTAAATAACTATTTTTAAACAATTTTAAAAAGCTACTCAAATTTTTTATTCATATTCTTAAATTACATTATTTCAAAGTTTTTACTAAAAATTGTATTTCCTTTTATTAAAATTAACAATATATAAATTTTAAAGAAAATTTATAATTTTATTAATATATTTTTCTATTCTAAAAATTATATTTTAACTATATTTCCTTGATTTTTGATATAAAAAAACATTATAATCATATTTTGAAAGTTTGATGAAAAAGCCTTGCATCTGCTTGACAATTCAATATCCTGTTTCATCATTTTATTTAAGAGAAATAATTTTATCGGGTAATATAATTTACAGAAAATATGAAATTTTCAAACAAGTAAAAAGTTTAATAAAAAATAAATGCATATATTCAAGTAACCGTTGAAGACAATAAGTAATTTAAATCATATATAATTGGGCGGTAATCTTTTGACTGCTGTGACAAGTGTGACAAATTTTGATATATGTACGTACATGTTATGAATCATTTTATTTTTACTATTTGATATACGGTTATAGTATTATACAATGGGTAATAACTTTGTTTTTAGAATATCATTGTGTTGTAAAGTTATAAAATATTTTATTTATAAAAGTCATACAATCTACTGTCGATTCATGTTGAAACTCGATAAAATGTTATATTTAAAAAATATATTGCTATTTTAACTAAATATGGTAGTAGTAGCCTCAATTACATGAACAATAATTTTATTTAAATTTTTTATGTAGCTTTGTTTTTCCTTAAAAAAAAAAACAGGCGAAAAATATAATTTTTTTTTTAATAAATCCTGATGAATAAAATTTAAAAAAAAATAAAATTTATTGGTGGAAAATTTAATATTTAGAAGTATTTNCGCAGATTTGAAAATGTTCTTATTTTTAATGTGATACATATGTTCTTTGCATCTTGTAATTTTATTTCTAATTAACTTGGTAACAATAAAATAGATTAAGTTTGGCCAAACTTGAATTTATCAAAAAGATAGAGCTACTAAAACAAACAATTAAATTTGATTATCCTTAATAATTTTTTGTCATTTAGAATAAAATCTAAAATTTTGCTCGGTATCAGACCTTCAATGAGAGAATTAATAAAACATTTGAATAGTATTAATTATTAGTAGCAGGTTTAAAACATTAATTTAAGGTAAAACACAAATTTCCAATGTAATAATTAAAAACAATAAAAAAGCATAAGCATATTAATAGTATTCCTTATAAATAAAAACAATTAAAAAATTTATTACCTAAATAACAGCTGCAACTTTAAACAGAAATAAAAAGCAGCCTTTATTATATGATCATATTGCAATAAAAATAAACAATAAATTAAAAACAATTATTTATTTAAATATAAAAACGATTTATTATTATTTAATGATGTTTTAAATTTATTCGAAATGTATTTAGCATGTTTATCTGCACAGAGAAAAAACTTCTTGTAAATTACAAATAATTTAAGATTTCTAATTAGTTTCA
>NEEE01005603.1:846-10988 GCA_002278615.1 Pogonus chalceus | reverse complement strand
TTTACAATACTTTGCTCTTATATTACAGAACTTATTGGGTATGAACCGTATTGTAAAATTACTATACATGTAATGTAAAATTGGTAAATTAACTCTTAAAAAATGTTTAGTAATATTACTATAATTGTGTAGTAATATTATCAAACAAATACGAAAAAAAAAGTTTGGTATAATTACTATACTCGATTTGAATTTAGATTAAATATTTTGCCTATCTACTTCCAATACATTTTTTGTAAAATTTATTTTAATTTAAATATTCAATCAAAACTTTTAAGAAATTTCATTTTCAAAATAAAATCATCGTTTTTCTTGTACTGACAATTTGATTTTCCTCTTTAAAAATTTCCTTCTTTACCAGAATTTTATTGAAAACAAATTAATTTTTCTCATAATATAAATATATTCTATTTATATTTTGTCTTTTTTGTAAAATTATATTCAACGCTTTGAAAATAAAAAAAATAAAAATAATTTTAAAAGATTTCTTAAAACAACTTAAGTTGTTTTTTGATGAGTTCGAAATATTTTTATTTAAACTGCAAAATTTCAGCTTATATTTACTTTAATAATTAAGAGATATTTACCTTTCAACTTTATGGAGAGACTCCCATATAATATTATGCAAAATTATAATTTTATAAAAATTCATCTTCTAATCTTCTTAAGCATGCAGTATTAATTTAAGAAATAAAAAAATTAGAACAAAGAAAAATAATATTTGTAATTATTTGAGAAAAAAATGTATCTGATAAATATAATAATAATGCCATAAAGGCACCCACAAACAAGTTTTATCGTACTTGTTTGCATTTAAACTTTCAAATTTATTTATTGTATAAAAATTTTACATCAAGAGCCGAAGTTTACTTCAATTAATAATTTGAGCCTTAAAGTTTCATTGTGCTTGTAACTAATATAAACAAATGAAAAATATGACAGTATTAACTAATCAAATATGGTTTAACCTACATATATGAAGATTTTATTTTTAAAACAAGTACTTGTCAAACTCATTATAGAAATTTATGTTGGCAATGTACATTTTCACTCAAACCCAGTATCCTAAAAACACTTGCAAAAAATAGCTGACCTATATCTATAAAATAAATATATATTTAACATTCATTATATTGACGGTTATCGTCTGATATTATCTTTTCACTTCCTTGTCAATAATATTTGATCGTTCGCGTATATTTTCTTGATAGTCCTGTGTTTATTTTTATTCCATTTCAAACTGTTCAATTCGAACGTGGGATAAGATATTTTTGATCATGGTCGAACGAACGATGTAAATTTTTTTATGTTTATGTTTAAGACATTGGCAATGATAAAGTTTTTTCTACAAAACTTTTCAAGTTTCCTTGTTTTTTATTATATTTGATATTTTTGGATCAATGAACGAATTGTTTTATTTTATTTATTTTTTTTTATTTGTCTACGGTTATAAGTATTCAAGTAAACAAATTATTATTGAAGTAATTAACAATGACATAATATTACATATTATGTTTAATTCGAAAAAATGTCAACTCATTATTCTAATATCCTTGATATCAAATATTTTCTCATTAATATGGTCTTAGCAATTAATTTATCACCAACTAGTAGAAAAACTTAACTAGAATTAAAATAACTCACTTAAAATTTAAGCGTGCATTCTTGATATTGCATTTGAATTAGGATTATGTAAGATGCACTTAAAATATTTATATTTGCTTAAATAATCTTATGTAATTTTAAATACTTTCTAAATAGTACAAGAAGATTAATTTAGTCTTAATAATGATCGAATTTAAGATTTTATGTTGCATTGAACAAATTTTTATTTAAATCTAATTTAATTTTAATAATAAATAAATGAATTTATTATCAAATTAAAGTTGTTAATTACTTCTTAAAATAGTAAAAATTTCGTCATTGTATCGAATAAAATAAAAGAAAATAATCAGAAATCTTCGGAAGTCCAAGGCAATCTAAATTTATCAAAACTTTTTTAATAGTGTTTATTTAAGTCTGGGCATTCAATTTACTTATAATTAATTGTCTTGATCCATTCCAATGCCAAAAAACATTTCGATCAGTTGTTCCTTCCTTCTTTTTACATCGTATTACCATTCGCATGGATTTATTTTTAAGTTCCCGGAACTTGTAACAAGTTGTTCTATTCCAGTGATGAATGTTTTGCTATTTCGATTGTCCACTGCAATGTTTGATCCATCGAAATAGTCTCGATTTAGATACAGGGCGGAAAAATATTACTTTAGCCAAGAATCGTAAGAGCAAATTGATTCACGAAAATATCTCAAGTGAACAACCTCGACGACCTTTCTGTTAACAACTTTGTAAAATCAAAATCTTGTAAACTCGAAATATAAATTGAATATCAACGCATTTATAATAATTGTTATTTACATGTCATGACCTACTACATTTTTAACTAAAAATAGAACAGAAAGAAATCTGCAATTTTTGCATGAATGGCGTTAAGAAAAATTTATTTAACCATGTGACAATCTGTTTCTAATTTGGAAAAGAATTTTCAGAGCCATCATTTGTCTTGTCACTTTTAATAGTGTACTACGTGCCAAACATAAATTCATTACAACTTATAAATTGGATTTTAAATGTTGCATTTAATTTGATTTTACTGGAGTACAATGCATTGTTTTTAATAAATTTGTTTTATTCTTAGGTCAAATGATTTTTTCTCACGTTTAATGGGCAATAATAATTCTAAGGTTAGTTTTAATGTGCCTGAAAATTATGAAGTTTACATTTTTATCATCTTGTTTCATTTAGAATTTAAAATTCATTTCAATATTGTATTATTTAATAAAGATTATTCATAATTGTGGTGTTTTTATTGTTATATTTTCTGATTTATAGCCAAATAAATAAGTTTTTATTTCATCAGATGATGCGATTTTCTTTTCGCAAAAACAAATGCAACATGACATTATAACAACTATGATTTGTTTTTATCTCGAATATCATTATAGAATGTTTATTTATTTTAGCAATTTCACGAATTATAAATATATTTAAATTTGTTCTAAATATTATTCAAAATAAAAACAAAACAAATGTTGTAATAATAATTCATTTGTTTACTGTAAATAAACAAATGTTGACCAAAATGTTCAATGTTAAAATTATAAATTTACGAAACCTTAAAGTTTCAAAAATGTTTACAGTTTAAAAAATTTATTTTAATAAGTATAAGAATGAATAAACACGTTCCATTTATTAGTTGTTTGAACCTCGTATAAATTTCCTGTAATATCATACTGCTGTTCTAAATATATGCTGGTTTAGTTCTTAATTTAATTTCTCTTAATCGTTCTTGGCACAAAGTCGTTTCGGCAACTTCGTTAAATACTTGCATTTTGCTTTGTTTTTTCTAGATACGATGCTTTGAACATGATCTTCTTGATGCGTTACTTTCTTCTAATCTAATTAAATTTCTTCCGAGTTTCATACCTGTAAATTTTAAGTTATTTGATTTATTCAAACGTTATTTTATTTCTTATTTCATGTATTTAAATTTGTTGTAGCAGTTTTAAACGTAAACTTTTCGATTTTCTTTACACAAATATTTTTTTAAATGGTCGCTTTTTTGCAATTTTTGGAAATCTTATATAGTTAAAGGAAATCTAAACGATTTTATTCTATCTTGTTTAAGGACTGATCACGACTAACACCCATGGAGGTAACTTTTTTTGGAAGTATCTGACGCCAAAGGCTATCACGACTCCAAATAATAATATTTTTACTTCAAAAATTTTTGTAATAGTAATTAAAATATAATAAAAATCTTTAAACGATTCGATTATTATTTAATACTTTAAAAAATTCCTGAATATTGCTGTTTTTAGAGCTGTCAGNNTGTTTTTAGAGCTGTCAGGATATGGTCCCCCCTTAAATACTAATATTTTTTAAATGCTTTATATCAAAAAATCTTATTTATAATTTCAAAATATATTTTTTTTGCATGAAAAACTTTGTCAATAAAAACTAAAGCAAATTTTTGTAAAATTTGCGTAGTAGCTCAAATAATATGACACCTAGTTTTGAGTTAAAGGTTTTATATTTAATTTTAATCATTTTTAAAATGTATCCATTCAATGTAGACTATATACTCTGCATTTAACAGAAATAATATCAAATTGAAATAAAAAAATATATATTTAGGGACAAAATGAAGTTTAGAAATGTCGTCAGTAATGTAGAGACAAATCAGAGTGACATTAATTAGCGTTCACATATTTCGTGTAACGCTACATGAAACGGTCAACATAACCATTTATTTATGCAGACGGATTGCTTTCAGCTTTCAGTTTCCAGGATGTCGGAATTCTTATAATACACAACGCAAAGAAACCGCAATAGTTAACGGTTGTGTGCCTAAAAAGTGTTTTTTAGTGCAAAGATATCTGGACTGTTACTTTAGAAACAGATTCTTGAATAATTTGTGCATGTCATTTATACAATATTGAACATGTAAATGATGTTGTGAGGTTTAATGAATCCAGTTGTCTGGCCTATTGCCGATTGCTGCGCTGCTGTAAATAGAAACAGAGTGAACAACCTGCAATTTGAAATGTTTATCATTTCAATGCGGTAGATCAAATCGGATTTATTAAACGGGAAATTAACGATCATAATATTGAAATAATTTAATTTGCCTTCTAAATTTGTGTCTTTAAATTATATTTTCTATCTTGTTTACTCCAAATATACTTGTAAATATTTACAAATTTACATAAATTTACTATTTTATTCATAATTAACTATTATTTATTTCTTCGAGTTTATTAAAATTAAGCTTTAATAATTAAAATTAAATAAAATTAATATTAGGCTTTATAAAGATATAAAAAATGTTTTTAATGATATTTTATTTATTTTTTAATTAAACTTCTTAAAACTATATTTTATTTTTATTTGACTAAATGTTTATCAAAATGATAATTCAGTAGAAGTAGTTTTACAAAAGATAATAACATTTTTATATGATTTTGCAGTGTTTGATAATAAAATTCAAGTTAAAAATAACATGAAATATTAATTAATAAAATTTAACAAAAATATTTTATAATTTCAGGTTCCTTGGACTAAACCATCTTTAACATCAAATTATACAAGTAGCTCAAAACCAGATACAACTTCAACAAAATCAAAAGTATGTATAATTTATAAGTTGTTTTTAACTGTTAAACACTAAACATTTTGAATTAAATATAAATTTGAGCAAAGTATTATACAACTTTGATTCAAAAACAATTATTTTATTTATAGTATGACACGAGTTCAATATCGCGACCATCTTCTCGGGCAGAAAACAAAATCGAGCCAGACAAATCACCAAGTTCCAAAATTAGCTCCAGCTATCGCGCAAGTTCTTACACTCCGAGCACGCCAAGAGACAGGTCCGCTTCCCGGGAAGGTAGAAAATACGGCGCTTTATCTCCCACAACAATTAAAGAACCAGAAAAATCTGCAAGTACTTCGATAAGAGAGAAATATGCAATTCCAGATAAAAGTACTACTTCTTCTGTGAGAGATAAATACTCTACAAGTAATAAACGATCTATCTTATCTTTAGTATTAATTTTAATTAACGTATTATTTCAGGTTCAGGTACATACCCAGGTCGTTCAGATATAACAACACGTTTAAAATCTACATTAGATAAAAAAGAACCGCCGCCTGTTACATACAGAACGCTAAGTCGAACAGGAACCGCAAGCAGATCCCGTGATCCTAGTCCAGCGGAAAGAGAAAAGACTGACAATTATAGACTGTACTCTAGACCATACACACGATCAACAAGCAGAGAACCAGATCCTGTCACAAGCTCTTCGTTAAAATATGGATCAAAGGCACCATCAAAAGAAGATCTCACTTCAATTACTTCACGTTATGGAACTGGAAGTTCCACTAGAACTTCTAGAGCGGATTCTAGAGATGAATTACCATCTAGATTGCGTTCAACAAGTATTTCATCAACAAAAGATGAAATCGGGAGTACTTTATCTAAATATTCTTCTAGTCGACATTCTTCCAAAGAAGATCTTTCAGTGCCTTCAAGTAAATATATAAATAGTAGATTTTTACCTCGAAATACAGTTGAAAAAAGTTATACAGCATACAGTAAGCCAAGTTCGAGTATTGAAGAAAAGCGAAGATCTAGAGATAACTTGCTTCAAGTTCTTCAAAGTCGTGCATCTACAAAGAGTCCAGTACAAAGTCCAAAACCAGAAGAAAAAACTGTAGTTAAATCAACAATACCAACAAAAAGTTCTGTTACAGCAAAAAGTCCAATTTCAGTTAAAAGTCCAGTACCAGCTAAAAGTCCAATAACGGCTAAAAGTCCTATAACTACAAAGAAAGTAGAAAAATATGCTTCATCAGAAGAAGAAACGACTGAAGAGGAAGAAGAAACGGATGAAGATGAAATGGAAACAGTGACTGTGATAACAAGGGGTACTTCACCTACACCTCCTTCAAATTCTTCAGTAGTAAGAACACGACGTGCAGATATGGCACGAATTTTACAAAAAGACATTCAACGACCAAAGAAACGCAACACTGATAAAATGGTCGATAAAGAAATGCAATCAGATCGTCTTGATGATACAGCAAGATATTCTAGATTTGGTAGTTCTTCTACAATAGCAGCGGCACCTTGGAATTCTTATTTAGATCTTAAATATAATAGCCCTAGATCAAATTATAGTCCATCCTCTAGATATTCTAATAATTCTAATTATAGTTACAAAAGTAAAGAAAGCAGTCCAGTTACTAACAGTAAAAGTGAAAAAACAAATGAAACTGGTTCTCAAGAAAATTCAGTTAGTTTAGAAACAGATATAAGTATTTCAGAAAAAAGTGCTTCAGTATCTGAAAAGAAATCTGCTGATAAAAAATCTGCAGAAAAAAGTGTGTCAGAAAATAGTGCTTCCAATAATGTAGAAAAAAGTCCTTCATTAAAAAGTACAAAAAAATCAAGTAGTGACCGAAGTAGTTCTGAAAGTATTAATTCTTTATCTAGAAATAATTCCTCCAAAAGTATTAGTAAACCAAAATTAACAAAAACAAAATCTTCTTCTTCATTAAATTCTGAAAACAAACTAAAATCTGCAAAAAGTTCTTCAAATGAAACTAAGTCTTCAACTTCTTTAAGTACAAGTTCGTCAGCAAGTAAAATTTCAATTGAAAAGTCACCCACTCCTCTAAGTAGTAACACTTCATCAATTTCAAATAAAGCTTCAGTTGAATCTAAGTCATCGCCTTCTATTAATAACCAAACATCATTAGAAACTTCATCATCTGCTCCCAAGTCAAAAAGTAGTTCCAAATTAAATCTTTCTGAATCAAATAGTAAAAAGCAATTACCTCCTCCTGTTCCAAAAAGTGATGGCCCAAGTAAATCAGCTACAATAGCAAATATTCAAAATAAAGATTTTAGAAAATCAGTTTTAAACATGAACACAGATGGAAAATTAGTTAAAAAATCAACAAAACGGAGTAATTCACTTAATTCAACAAGTTCAGATTCCGAACATTCATCAGCTGCTAACTGCACTGAAAAACAAATTAATGATTTACCTAGTCTTTCATTATCAACTAGTCCATCACTAAGTAAAATTAAATCTAGTAGTTCATTATCGAAATTACCCCAAAGAGTATCTTCAATTAAAGATAAAGATGCAGAGAACAGTCGTAGGTCACCAAGCGTAAGCTCAGAATCAAGTGCCAGTACAGTAAGTAGCAGTGAAGATGACCAACAAAAAACAGCTAAAATCCATAAAAAGAAACTTCAAAGTACTAACTCATCTAGAACATCTATGCAATTATCATCAGCAGATGAATTATCCGTCGACAGACCAGCCAAACCACCTCCAAGTCCAAGATTAAAACCTGAAGGCCCTAAAACAGAAGCTGAAGCTAAGTCGTTCTTAATGAGAGCCTTAGCACCAGTCACAAATTTCTTTAAAGTAAAACAACCAGAGACAAACGGTGTAGAAGGTTCTGAAAATAATTCAGAAAGCTTCAAAACTGCGTCTCAATCAGATAAAACTGAGAAAAGGTTTCAGTTGTTGAAACATGTTGAATCAGGTGAATTAGCATGGTGGTTGAAAGATAACGGTGAAATTCCTGAAGGAATTAAAAAGTTTCCAACTCCTTCAGATTCTGATAAAGATTCCGGAAAAGTTAAATTTAAATTTGAGAAAAATGATTCCGGTGAAGAACCTTGGTGGTTAAATGAGAGTTGTGAAGTACCTGAAGGCGTACAAAAACTTGCTTGTAATGGTTCTGAAATCGAAGTAAAAGATGGTAAACATGTTTACAAAATACGTAGAAATGAAAGTGGTAAGGTAGAATGGTGGTTAGATTCAAGTAGTAGTAATGATAATAGTAAAAACTCTGAAAAAAGTAAGAAATCAGAATTTATTCAACCATATAAAATCCGTCATATTGACTCAGGCGACCGGGCTTGGTGGATGAATAGTACTGAAAATATAGCAGACGCGAAGGAAACCGAAGAAAAAGATGAAAAATCAAAATTATATCAATTAAGACACCAGGACTCCGGCGATAAAGCATGGTGGTTAATGTCGCACCCAAATATCCCCCAGGGAGTAAAAAATCTCAACGATAATTCCTCCGATTCGGAAGACGACCAAGCCAAGCTTGATGAACCTCTAGGAGACCGTGCCAGTCCAGAAGGCTTAGAAATGCCTCAGAATGAATCTTCCATTTGTGGACGATTATCACCGTATGATAATGTGCCATCAAATGATCATGAGAAGCCGAAAAGACCAAATCACATTCCATTGTTTATATCGCGACATACAAATATCGATGAAATTTTAGGAGGCGGTCATCAAATGTTAAGTCCTTTGATGGATAGAATCTTTAGCTTCCGGGAGAAAAAAACGGAAGATGACTGTGAGGAAGTTGATGCTGCTCAAGTTAGGATACATGACAGTACACCGAAGAGGCCAGTCCTTCAACCCAATCGGATGTAAGTTTATTTATTTATTATTGATTATCAATAAGTGCCATATCCGTGCAATATATAAATTCAAGGATTTTTAAAATACGAACAGGTTTATTCTTGTTGTTTATATCGTAAAATAACAATTAGAAACAATAAAATTTATATAGAATTGCTTTCTCAAATGTATTTTAATTTAAAAAATATTAAACTATAAAACAATATACAATGCATTAAATTAATAATAAATATTTTAAAATCATTAGCAATAATAAACAATGATTGTACTATAAAATATCGTTCAATAAACATTTATAGAAAATATCCTTTTTTAATAGTTAATGAACATTAATAATATTTAATATCATAAATTTTAAATGATTTTACAAAAACAATATAAAATTGTTTAGAAATTTAATATTTTAATAATTATTAATCAGTCAAAGAAATAGAAATCATAAGATTAATATAAATTCACAATAATAATTGAAAATTCAAATGAATTATTTAAATAAGTTCAATTAGAAATTTCTTTAAATTATATTTATTTATATTTATTATAATATAATTGTATTCTTATTGAAGAAGAAAGCATGATACAGTAATTAGATTAAGTAATCCGTATTTAATTGATGGTTTTAAAGACAACATTGAATGCTACAACTTTCTCCATGTATTGAGAGTAAAAATAAACATTTCATTGTAAATATATTTTTGAAAACGTTTTCATGTGTCATTATCGTTAATAATTAGTAATATTCTAAGAATGTCATGATGTAAATAATGTAATACAATTGTTTGAAATTTAAAAATAATGAAATACTTGATGGGACATGTTTATTTTATTTCAGTGATGTCATCAAAGGATTTCCAACTGCTGGTTCCGGCTTCGGAAAGGTAAGTTATTTGCTTTTATTATTTATGTTTACGAATAATTATTCATTATGTTTGTTATTTATCTTTTATCATTACTTATAATTTGGAAAATAATTTGTTTTTACTTGAAATATTTTGAACCTGTGTCATATTTAATATTAAAATTAATTCCCGTTTTAAGTTGAAGTTTTTCAATTAATATTTTGGTTTATATATTCGTTTCATAAAACTTTAGAAATGTCGAAATAATAAGTTT